>PVJX010000289.1:0-298712 GCA_004027295.1 Dolichotis patagonum | reverse complement strand
TCAGGAAACTAAAGACTCCATAGAAAGCTGGCAAAACTGCTTGAAAGAAACCAAAGATAGACTATCAAAAATTGAACACAGGCTTGCAATGTGGGGTCATGAAAGGGAAGATCTGTTAAAAATAACAAGGGAGCAGGCAGTAAAGATACAAAGACTGGAAGATGACAAGAGGATCTATAACTTAAGAATAAAGTATGTGAATGAAGAAGCAGGAATCAAATCAGAGGAATAACAAAGGCCATTCACAGAAATTATTAAGGAAAATTTCCCAAGCATAGAAAAAAGAAATGATATGCAGAGGTATGAAGCATACAGAACTCAAGCCACCTACAACCCAAACAGAGCTACACCCAGACACATAATAATCAAGATCCCGGAAATTCAATATAAGAACAGAATATTAAAAGCCATCAGAGAAAAGAAACAGATCACCTATAAAGGAAAACCCATCAAAATCATGGCAGACTTCTCCACACAGACCATCAGGTCGAGAGCTTGGAGTAAAGTAATTCAAGTGCTGAAGGAGAACAATCTCCAGCCCAGATTGATGTATCCTGCAAAACTCTCTCTAGAAATTAATGGAGAAACAAGATGCTTCCATGACAAAGAGGAACTAGGAGAATTTGTGACCACCAGTCCAACCCTACAAAAAATACTGAAAGACATTCTAGGGAAAGAGAACAAGAATACGAGCATTTTAGGAACAGTGACAGAGAGGCCTCAGTGAACAAGGCAGACAGTGGAGTGGAAGAGAAAAATAGACTATCAATGGCAGAAAAATAGAATAGCAGAAATGAGGCAGAGAAGATTGGCTATAATCTCTAGTACAGAAGGCCTCGAAATACTAACAGAGAGAAACACAGGCAGAGTAGATCAGGAGATAGGGTCCATTGAGCTGCTCTATATAGGGAGGCAGTGGGACCCAAAACAAGCAGTGCAGCCCTTGGGAGTGAAAGGGGAGGAATTGTCTAAAAAAGGGAGGCAGAGGGTATTGTTAATGGGGTAACAAGATTTAAAATTTACATTATTCTCACCACTCTGCTTGGATGGATTACGTGCTGTTCCTGTTTGTCTACTTACACTAGACTTGAGGACATGGTCAGCTATCCCAAAAATAAGAGGACATACTATGGTAATCATCCCTAATTTTCCTATCAACTTAATCTGAAGCCCTTTATAACTTATACTGTCTTATTATGACTGATCTTATTTGAATCTGGTTTGTTAGATTGCTACTTTGTATTGATTGATTTTATTTAAATCTGTTATGATTGACAGCATCAAGTCTAAGTGTATAGGCAACTACACTGAAGATGACAAGATTCACTAAGATACCCACTCTGGTTTGATTATTACTTGCTTTGAAGTCTTATAATGTCTCCAATGCTTTGTTTTTATTAATGTTGTTATACACTGCTGAGACATCATGGTAACCATTGTAGATAACCTTGTATTGCGGTTTTATGTGACTTTTCTGCCTCATGCTTAGGAATTGTTTTGTTTTATCTTCCTTTGTTTTGTTTTTCCTGCTAATACAGAAATGATAGATATACATGTAGAGACACATGCATGTGTAGAGCTTATAAACAGTTTACGAGAACCAACTATATAACACATGTTGAAATGAACAACTACTTTGAAGAAAAAGAAACACTACAATACCCAGTGCTGATTCCATAATGTCATGATGTGAAGTCCAGCAAAACTATCACTTTTTGTTCAAAGTGATTTTAGCTTGCTTTGCCTTGTTTAAGTTCAACACACATGAAGGTATGGACAGCTGTTTTGAGGAGAATGAGAGACACTATGACAGCCATTCTTGGCTTCCCTAATGTCTGGTCTTGAAGACCTGAAATGCCCTCCTCATCCTGCTCAGATCAATTCCATACTGAATTCCCTGTATGTGACAATCTGGACAACTATTTGGAAGAAAACAAGAGTCAATATGATAGAGAGTGAATATCTGTGATTGTCTAGTTTTGAAATTTTTGTCTTTTACATTGCTTTCTTGTGATCTGATTTGCTCTGTTTTGTTGTGTTTAATTTTACCCTTTTGATATAATTGCATGTATATTTGAGTGGGTAAGATGGATGACCATATTGCTGTTTTTGTCAGATCTTGGAGCAGAACTGTTAACAGTCTCACTGTTTGAATGTCTACTTTACATGTAACTTTGTAATTTGAACAACTATTTCCAAGAAGTCAGTATGTAATTCATCAAGTAATAATTTCTTAGGTTTTTTTGTTGTTGTTCTTTTCCTTTTTTCCTTGGAATACTGTATTGTTGCTACCCTTTATTCTGTTTTGTTTAGTTTTATTTTTTTCTCTTTAAATAAAATTATTTTTTAAAAAAGATAAAAATCAAATGATTGTGTCACTAGGTACAGAGAAAGTGTTTGACAAAAATTCAATATTCTCTCATGATGAAAACTCTCAACAAGTAGGTACAGACGAATGTACCTCAACTCAATAAAAATGACACATGACAAGCCCACAGCTGAGAGTAACCCAGGAGGAAGCCAAAAATGTCCATTCTTGTCCTCCATTCAGTGAGGCCCTGGAAAACCTAACCAGAACAATTAGGTCAGAGAAAGGAAGATGTAAAATTGTTTCCACTTACAAAGAACATGATCTTAAAAACAAAAAATCCTAAAGACTCCTCCAAAAGACAAAAAAAAAAAAAAAAAAAAAACACTAGAACAAATAAACGATTTCAATAAGGTTGCAAGAAAGAAAATTGATTTACAAAAGTCAGTAGTATTTTTATATTCTAACTATGAACTACTTGAGACAGGCATTAACAAAGTCTCATTTACACTAGCAATGAAAACATAAAATAAATAAGAATAAATCAATTTAGCCAAGGAAGTAAAGGGTCTTATATTCTGAAAACTTGTATGTGTTGATTAGAAAAAAAATGAAGAGGACACAAACAGACAGACATTCCATGTACACCCTTGCTCCATTAAGGCATGCGTTTCCTACCACTGCTACTGCCGCAGTCTGGCCATAAGGAGATTGCGATTGTTAACTGAGCACTTACTCTGTGCAGCAGTTGAAGTGCACTTCGAGAGCCTGGGCTTTTAACTATTGTGCATCCTGACCTCTCTCCTATCTGACAGAGACGCTAACAAACAGCGGTTTGCATTTTTTAGGTTGTATACAATGGGAAATTATCCGGGGCCACAAAACAATTGTGAGTGGCATTTGAAGCCAAGTGTTCTAGAAAGGCCACTCTCCTAAAAGCAATGGGAGACATCACTCTGCTAGGCACTCGTGAGAGTCAGGCTGTCCTCCTGTTTGGGAGGGAGCTGGCCTTAACAATGCCGTCTTGTCTCTGTCCGTATCAACTGATCGCCCAGGAACCCCACAGCCTCCCTGACTCCAGCCTTATCTCTGAACAAGACACCTTCTCCCCACATCACAGAATCGCCTGTAACACTGGCTCACTCCTCCGTCTCTCTTCATCTGTGACCTCACACTGCTGTAGAGGACAGACAGGCCAGCTCTCCCTTTCCACCTCAGTGGCCACTATATGAAGGTCTGCTTTGGAACAGGGAAGGGTCCCATGCCTCGCCATGCTCCGTGGGCCCTGCACCCCACTGTGAAAGGCGCTTCTTGTTCAGTGAGCTCAGCCAACTGTGAGATCGCCTGTAAGGTGCTTTTCATGTGGCCGCGGCCAGGCACTCTGTCTGTATTTTAATAGCCAAGTTAAAGGTAACTTGATAGGCAAATATACCAGGAGCCTTAGGATTGGGCTCATATCCCTACATTAAAAAATTAAGATGAAAATAGTTTTGTTAAACTTTTTCTGCTCTCTTAAATATCTCAATTCAAAATTTGGCCAGCAGCAAAATTTTATTTCTCAGTTGGAGAGAAACTAAAACCCCTGAAATTTTAGCCATTAGCTTAGGTCAAAATTTTCCTAATTCTTGTGATCATACCCATGTAAGACTTCACAGTTGATCCAAAACACCACAGGACGAAGATCTAGCCAGGTGGATTAGATGGATTCCTTGAGGAGACTTAGGATCCTGGCAAATACAATGGCTTTCATTTTTACTTTGCACGTTGATGTTGTTCATGAGAACGGCTCTTGAAAAAGGTTCAAGACCTTGCTGGTGAACTTGGGAGAGTCTTGGTCTTGTGTCTCACTAAAGTTGGTGCTGTGATTTGCAATGGGCAGGGGATGATAAGAAAGAGCTTCAGAGAGGATCACATTGGCTCTTAGGGTACTGGACCGTCCTGGTCTGCCTGCTACTGAGAGATTTCCTGGGAAGCTAACATCCAGGCAATCTGTGACATATCTGGGCATGAGACTGAAATGATAATGAGCAATTTCAAAATGCATGTAAGAGTAAAACCTATGGGACTTATGCAGCATGTAAAACCTGTAGTTTGTTCATGGTGACTGTGGGTTATTTTTAGACTATAGGGCATTTTCAATGGAAATGGAGGTGGTCACCTGAATGAGATGCTGGGGTTGAGGTCCTGGGCCAGGAGTGTTTGGGTATCACAGGGAATGGGGTGAGTCAGGCATTACTGTTTGGGGCGTGAGGATGCTGAGTGTCCTGAAAGAAGGATTCTATTCAAATGTCAGCAGCTTCCCCAGAGCATGAGGAACACAAGCTCTAGCCAGCTTCCCTCCCCATCCCTGGTGTCTGTTCTTGATTGTCCAGCCACTGAGTGAATGTAGACATTCTTGATAGGTGGGATTAGGGGGTTCTGAAAAAAAATATGATGCCTCAACCTTTTCTCATTCATTTATTTATTTTAGGAAATATTTATTGAGCATTTACTCAATGGTCTGCAGACAAAGGTAAAACAAAACATGATAGCTTCTTCAGAGAGTCTATAGCCTGACCAGGAGTAGAGAAAGGAAATGCTTATGGCTGCTAGGAGAGGAAGGAAGGCCTGCATGACCGGGAGCCCAAGGAGGGAAGCAAAGACAGAGAATAGAAAACCGGAGAAAATGACTGCACCCATGGCCTCCCCTTGAGCAGCTAACAAGCATCCCGTGGTGAACAAGCCAGAAATCATGCATTTGCCCACCCCACATCCTGTGCCATCCACAGTCACCCCATTACAGTGGATGGCACGAGCATCACCTCTGCTCAGATCAAACTCTGAGGTCACCATTTCTATCTACCCCACGTTCAGTTCAGAAGCAGAATTTGCTGAATAAACCTGTAGTACAGAATCCAGCTGCATCTACAGTGACTGCACTGGTCCAAACTGCCTTCCTCGCTCATCTGGTTTTTTTTAACAGCCTCATCTGTGGTCTTTGAGTTTCTATTCCTACCTGCTAACAGATGATTGTCAACACAGCAGCTGGAGTGGCCCCTTTAAGTAATAATAATAACAATACAAATAATGGAATGTTCACAGCATTTATTGTGTACCATCTAGACAGGAACTACTTTGGTAAGTGCTACTTTAAGACTCATAATCTTATGAGGTGTGTACCGCAGACAGCACTATTGTAATGTGAGTACTAAAAACCAGTGTACTATGCAAAAATCACACAATGAGAGAAGCCACAGGGCTTGGCAGCAGAATGCAGTTAGTAGAACAACACAAAAACCACATCAACGACTCACTTAAAGAAAAGGTGAGAATCTAATAAAAAAAAGCTTTCAAAGTTTTACCTGTTTTAAATACATAAATATTCCACTGGCTATAGCACTTCACCTTGAAGGCGATGTCTGCTTGTAGGAGTGGGCTGTAGAAGAATCAAACAGAGTCAGCTTGTGGGCACTTGTAAGGTGGTTGAGGGGTGGAAAATCAAAGTGCCACTGTGAATTAGAGTAGTTTATAGCCCAGGGGATTAACTGAGGTCGCTAGTACATGTCTGAGCAGGTGGGGGTGGCAGAAACGCGTCTTGAATTCTGGTTGGATTGTAGAATCTTTGGGTTCCATTTCCAGAGTTTGCAGCCATTGGTTGAACAAGGAGGTGACCTCTGGAAGTTCCATGTCTCCCTCAAAGCACAACAGGGGCTTGAGCCACCATTTCTTTTGAGTTTCTGCTAATCAGTACTGACCAGAGAGGCCTTGCCCAAGGGCTTTTAATAGAGAGGCCCTTGATCACTGTCTGTTTTCATTATTCAAGTTTCTTTACACAGCTTATTAATATGTAATACACTATCTAGCAGTAGTTTTTCCCTTCTCTTTCCTTCTTGGAAAGGCCTATATCATCCTTTTTCTTCGAATAGAACACGAGCTCCATACAAAAGAAGGTTTCAGTGCTGACCAGAACAGACGTGTGAAAGACGGGTGCTCGACCGGCCTTCGTGGAAGGCATGGAGGTAACAGGCGGGTTGTTCTCAAGGGTGAGAAAAACACAGTGAGCCCAGCTTTTCAGCCTGCACTTTCAAGGCCTGACCGCTGCCTTGCTGAAGCTGACTCATTTAGCTGGGACTGGCTAGAAGTCCAAATGCCAACTCACAAGTCCCAGAGCCTGGTAGGAGAAATGGAGTCAGAGAAGAGGAAAGGAGAATGAAACATCAACACACAAACCTTCCACTCCTCTCCAGAGGGCTCGGATTTACAGCAAAAAGAGCTTCACAATCCAGATGACACAGGCTGAGATAACGAAGGCACAGAAAGATTCTGCGTCGGGGTCAGTGTTTCCCTGACATTAGTTCTAACTAGATGGGATTGTAAATGACGCCCTTATAAACTGATTTCTCAAAGATTATCTCAAGTGGGAAAACGATGGTTGCCATGATAAAAATAATGATGTGCGTGCATGCATGACCTGTGCGTGGAATGTATGTTTCATGGACCTGATACTGGCTTACCTGCTGTTATATAACCCGTCTCTCTGTACTCAAAATAGGACTAAAATAGCAGAGGTGAATCCTGCAATTTTTGCCATTTTACAAGTGAGGATACAAGAGCACAAAGTAACTAACCTGTCTGTGATCACTTAGCAGAGTGAGAATCTGAACTTGAAAAAGACACTGCTCACTGAATTGTCACGCTGTCTAGGGTGGCCTTTCTTGCAACAAGCAGACCAGACTTTAAAAGCGTGGGGAGTTCAGAGCCATCTGGATCATTTGATCTCAGAAGAGAAGGGTGGTGGCTTGCTCAAGACTGCACAGCTAATGAATGACAGTGTCTTCACTTCCAAGCCCAGTATGTCCTGCCCTTTCTACTGCACTGCGTAACCTATTGCCCTTACACGGGCACACACCGAAGGTGACTCGAGATAATCTTTTTGTCTTCAGAACTGGGGGCACTTTTCCAACAAGGAGACTACTTCTTCACACCTACCACACTTGGCAGCAGTGACTGACTCTGTCTGAGCACATCTGCAACTTGACAGACTGAGTAATTACCACACCGTTTGGTAAAGCGGAATTACCACATATCTCTGGGGAGTGACTCCATGCCAGCTCCTTGTCATAGTTCTGAAACTGTCCTCAGTCGAGCCAGGGATCAGGCCTGGTGGGATATCTACATCTCCCGTCACCCTAGCAGGGACTATACATAAGCCACTATGTGTGAGGGAAATGTGTCTTCAGAGAATTGTTCCCCAAAACCACTTGACCCTGCAGATGCATCTTCTGTCCATGGGATGAGAGCAGAGTGTTCACCCTCTTCCCTCTCATGACCCTAAACTGGACCTGGATGTTTCCCACCTTGGGGCACAGTGATGGTCAGGGCACCAAGAACACACTCTGGCTCCTGAAGCCTGCAGAACATGGTGGGGGTGATGCAGGGTATTGCTGGAGTCAAGTGGTGTCTAACCCCCAAAAGAGTGATTTTAGGCATAGCCCTGACTTTCTCTGAGTCCTTATCTCCTGACATGAAATAATAAGAAAAATAATTCAGAGATTTCTGCAAAATTTTAGGCTACCTGCCTACAATTCTAGTACTCTGGGAGGCTGACATGGGAAGATTCAAATTCAAGCCTAGCTAACTTAGCACCTTAATGAGACCATCTCAAGATACAGCTGGGTATGTCTTACCTTAGGAAGATTCAGTCTCAAAAAATAAAAATAAAAAACAGTGGCAAATATTCCTGTGAAGGTCCAGTTAGTGACTCTTTAGACTTTGTAGTTAGTTCCCCTGGTCTCAGCTACAACTACTCAATTCTATGATAGCCAAAAGCAACCAGAGAAAATAAATGAAGAAATGATCATGATGTGTCCCAATAAAACTTTATTTTCAAGAACAGGTAGTGGTTGAATTTGGTGCTTGAACCATATTCCTAATGTAGAATATCTAGACGAAAGTCTAGTACCTACTAAGCACAACATAGAAACCATTGTTACTATTGTCATTATTACTAATGTCACTGCTACTCTGCTACCACTCAGGAACATGGGCAACAGTGACTGATGGTACAAAAGTGAGCTACACTTATAACGATAACATAAATAGTCAACATAGTAGGAATAACACTTTGGAAAGCATTGCTAGCTGCTCTTCTCTGCAGTTTATATGCATTAATGCATTTAAGCCTTAGGAAGATTCGATTGCTAGCCCTGTTTTCCAGGTAAGAAATCTGAGACAAAAAGACCTTAATAACTTATTCCAAGCATTTATCTGGAATTCAATCCTAGGGAATATGACTTCTGAGCTAAGATAACCCATATTTAAGGGTAAGGCACTGTATCCTAATTAATAATGTGATTCTATCACGTGTGTCTTGTTTCTCAACCTTGACGACTTCTGGAAGATTTGGGGCTTTGGCATTTCTTGTCCACAGAAGAGCTCTACCTCTAGTTCCTCTAGCTCCTCTACCTCTAGCTCTACCTCTGATCCCTTTGACTGGGACAACTTTTATCCCTGTGGCACTTTGCTCCTGATCTTTGGCACTAATTTCTGGCTAACGTGGAAGATGTTTTGGGCATCACTAATAATGCCTCAGAACCTGGGCTGTTCTCATTACTGGTACTAATTAAATGACTTCAGCACTAAAGGTATCCATTACCTACCTGATTACTTCTCCTCTGCCCATTAACAGTGAAATTACTGGAGCCTGGAAGAGGTCTGCTGGGAAGAAGTAACTTTTATTTGGGTGGGAAGATTATTTCATTTTTACTGTATATTACATCTTTAAAACAAACAACTTGTAGACATCATTTCATTTTGGAAACCTCTTTACCAATCCCCAAATCCTAAATTTGGCAAAATTTGGTGATGGCGAAATTTCCTCTTCAAGTGAAATTTTAATTTCTCATGGATTTATTGCCATCTTTTACTGGCTGTGTGTATTTCTTTTTGAATTCAGACTTTTTTTTTCCTTCTTTGAAACGTTTCTGCTTGATCACAGAGTACATGTGGATTTTAGAGTCGCAGGAATTGGCTTTGCTCCCTTCTCCAGCAGCCTACCAATGGAAAATTAAATCAGAAGAGCAAAACAATCCGTTTCTTGCTGGGGAGGGTAACATCAGCCCTGGGAAGGAGATAGAGCCATACTCTTGCCTCGGCAGTGAGCTGAGCAGGATGGTCTGATGAACCTTTCCATGCTGGACATTTGATTCATTCATCTATACACATATGAATGAGGGTGAGGTGGGCCTGGGCCAGTGGATGGGTGAAGGAAAACTCTTGCTTTCTAACTTACTCCCATATTTACAGGCTGCGGTCTTTGGATTCTCCCCAGTCTTTTGCTGGGTACATTGGGAGAGATGATTTCTGTACACATAGTGGATACCCTCTCTGAAGCCACACAGTCAGTTGTTTAAAAACCAACCCTGGACAACCGTCCTCAATTGCATTTATTTGGAAATGTCAGCATCCTCAGTGTCACTCACCAATCAAAGCAAGAGAAAGTAGCAAGCTGAAAGCCAGATGTCCCTGCCTGTGTGTGTGCCCCGCTGTGGGAAGCAGGGTAGGGGAAAGATGGATACAGGGTTTATGGGTTGAGATCAATCCAGAGAAGGGAAAAGGGAGTGCTCTGGATAAAAAATAGCAGCCTATGAACTCCGGTTCCTCGCTCCTTAATGATTTCTCCGCTGACTGGTGTTTGGCTTTCAGAGGAGCAGTGGGCGCTGAACTGTTACTCAGCTGGAGAGAAGCGGAGGGAACCCGCCTGCCAGGTGGGTTTCCCAAGCCTGCTCAGCTCTAAACTTGTCCACATGTGAACAAGTGTTTACAGTTTTAAAGATGTGTTGAGTAATTGTACATGCGAGCTATCTCTCCTTTAATGTGCCCAGCACTTTCTGAAGCTTGCTGGGAGAACACCCCGGTTGACAATGAACTTGTTTGCCTTCTCTGCCATGAGGCTAAAGGAGGTACTGGTTTGTGTTGAAACATAATTGGTAGCACTTGCACCTTTGTAGTTCTCTTTTAGCTACTGAAAATTACTGCCTTAATCCGCTCTTTACTTCCCCAGATTATGACTTACCCCGGGGAGCCCCTTCACATCAGAACAGAGCTGTGGTTCTTCAAATTTATTTGGAGACTCATCTAACATTTGCAAAATGCTGGTTTAAAAAAAAACCTAAAACAACATTGATTGTCTTTTAAATTCCTTCCATTTTTAAGAAGTTTCAATTACCTGAGAATAATACAATCATTTTTCTTTGGCTACTTTAGAATCATTGACATCATTCTTGTTTTCACAGATGGGCTTCTCTGATTTTTTTCCTCCTTCTTAATTATTCTTTACTCCCTTTGTTTTCATGGGAAAATAGCTGGTGTTACCTCAGGGAGACTGGCAGGGCATTCTGCTTTGCTTGTTATTTTTAATAGCGTTCTTTGTCTTCTCTGGCTTCTAGCAAAGCACAGCTAGGATGGGTTGGCATATCGCAGTGCATCAGTAAAACTGTCAGCCATACCAAGGCCTGGAGTCAAGGACTCACATTAGCTTGCAAGAAGGTGGAGCATTGTCCCAAGCCCTTCCCATGTCTGTCTTCCCATGGGTCCTCTGATGAGATTCCAAGACCAGAGGGATGGCTGTGATGAACTACGTTACCTCGCTGCTGGCTCCCTGGCTGTCTTAGGGTCTCCACAGCTCAGCCAGCAGAGAATGGAACTCGGCAGCTTTGCTGGTGCCTATCAATTAGCTCCAGAGCTGTATTTTTCCAATCTAAAAGTTTTTTTTTTTTTAATATTGTTTTGCAATTTTCCAACTGAGCACTTTGGCATCTGAAGGAGAGACTGAAGCAGTGCCCGGGGGAGACTGTCTGTTTCTGCCTGGGTGGGCAGCTGGGTCCTGCTCCAGATGTTCTGCTCAGGCCACCTTCATTGTCCCCTCACAGAAGTGAGGTTGGACTGGCCCAGCCTCACCTACTAGATGACAACTGTGTGGGGAACAAAACTTCCAGTTCTCAGTCTTTTCAGTGTCTGAATCGGAGGCTCTGTCCTGCGGGACTTAGACCTAACTTACATTTAAATGAGCAGTAACGTCTTATTAGCACTACTTGCTTCCACCCCAAACCTTTCCAACGGGGTTGCACTGACTACCCTCCAACCTAAGCCAGGGTGTGGCAGCCTTTGATAAATTTCCCCCTTAGAGGGATGACTGCTGACACAGGCAAGTGGAATCCCTCTGCCTTTCTCTCCTCTGCAACCCACTCCCACTGTACTAGCAACAGAAGTGGACTGTGATTATTTTAGGACAGTTTATGTGTCTCTTTGCTGCTTAGTGAGATTCTCATGGGCAGTATTTGTGGTTGCCCACTTTTGAGAAGTCTCAGTAGAAGACCTGCTGCAGATTAGGTGCTCAGCAAATAATGTTTGATTAAATCCTATATTCTTTCAGGAGCTCTGCCCATTTCTGAGCATTGCTAATCCCAGATTTGGCATTCAAGGGAAGATTCTTGCAGCATGGCAGAGAGGATGGAATTGGAAACAGGAAGTACAGACATGACCCTGGGTGGGTGATCAGTCAGCAAATCCTTTGACAGTTTGGAACTCTGGAGCTCCATATAGAGAAAAGCAGGGACCTGAGGGCATCCCTGGAGATCCGGATAGGATAGAGGTTTTTGGGCATCTGACCATTGATTAGGAGGTGGGGAGTGTCCAGGTGACGGTGGTCTTGTAGATCCCACCACAAACAAAGGAAAGTGAACACTCTCCTCCTGGGACATATTGCTTATGAGGGAGATGGATATTAATGTGGACAATTAACTCTGAGATGATTGCAGAAAGGATATAACTCCTCCCTAGGGCAGATGCTAAGCAGGAGTCCTGAGGGCAAGAGCAGAGCTGGCTAGGGGTTAAGGTTCAGAGTATCAGAGGAGAGACAGGGATTGAACTACAGCACAGAGATTCAACGTTGAATCCCAGAAACCCAGGTCAGAGCTACTTAAATTCTGTCTTCCTCATGTCAGGGTTGGTCCTGAAGAGGGCAGGGCTGAGCTTCAAAGTCAGAGTCAGTGAATATGTCCATCAACAGATGAATGGATAAAGAAAATGTGGTATTCACACACAGTCGAGTACTACTCTGCCATAAAGAAAGATAAATTTGAATTATTTGTAGCAAAATGGATTTTTTGAGACCTTAATGTTAAGTGAAATAAGACACACATGAGTTTAAATATCAGATTTTTTTTAATGTGAAAAACCAAAGTATAAATACAAAGCAAAATAGGATATAGTCAGAAGCAGGGAGATAGGTCTTTCTCAAAGAGGAAGGGTATAAGAGGATACAAGGAGGGGGAGGATGGAAAAAGAAAGGGGATGAGAAAAAGAAATAAGATGCATTATTGGCCTGGGGATTTAGCTCAGCGGCATAAGTGCCTGCCTTGCAAGCACGTGGTCGTGAGTTTGATCCCTGGTACTGATAAAAAATTTAAAAAAATATACACCAAGAAATAAGATGCATTATGTACATGTACAATGCCACACAAGGCAGGTGAACACTGTGATCTGAGAAAAATTCAGGGCCAATTCATTCATTCATTGATATATTCATTCATTCCATGTTTCTGCCATACAACCAATAATGTTAGTGACAGCACAGTAAAATCAATTCATTTTCTGGTCTTCTAGTGCTTACAGTCTAATGCAGGAAATTCTAAATTAGTAATTAGGTTAATCTTTCTGAGTATAACCAATTGGAAATGCTATGAAGGCAAGAAACAGGAGCAATAGCAGAGTAACTAGGAGGGTCTGATTTAATGTAGACTATTAGCAAGGTCCTTAGGAGGACTTAACATTTGGTTTAAGTGAATTGAGCTGGTGGAAAAGTATCTTGGGAACGTAAACAACACATATAAAGGGCCTGTGATCTGCAGGATAATGTCCTCCACAGCTGTTCACACCCTAGTCCCTGGAACCTGTGAATATCTTCTCTATGACAAAAGGACTTTGCAGATTGAATTTATGGACTTTGAGAGGGTAGAGTTCCTGGATTATTAAATGGGCCCAATCTAATCATGTGAGTCTTTAAAATGGTGAATCTTTTCACCTGCAGTCAGAGGAAGATATGACAGAAGAAACAGAGGAACATAATGCTTGAAGATGCAGGAAGGAGTCACAAGCCATGGGAAGCAGGCAGCCTCTAGAAGTTTGACAGATAAGGGAACAGAATCCCCAACAGCCTTCAGAAAGGATCTCAACCCTGCTGGCACCTTGTTTTTGGCTGGTGAGACCTATTATGGGCCTTTGGACCTGCAGAATCATGAGGTAATAAATTTGCATTTCTTTATGCTACTAAGTTTGTGGTGATTTGTTAAAGCAATGCTAGAAACTAATAAAAGATCAATGAAAAACAAAACAAAAAAACACCTTGGTGCATTCCAGAAATCCAATGGTGCTACTCTGGCTGGAATATTTTATGTGAGACAAACATACAAGTGATTTAAATGAGATAAGAAGGAAAGAGTAGGTTCAATGAACTGATGGAAATTTTGTAATTCTGCTTTAGATGCTACTAGAGAAAGGATTGGAGGAGACAGGTGTGGAGCAAGGATACTAGCAGGTTATTCCAGAGCCTTCAAAAAGACGATGGAAGCTCAGACTAGGGTAAGTGCATGGAGCTGAAAGCTGTCTGGAAGTGCAGTTAGTCAGACATAATTGCTTGGATCCAGGAGCAAAGGAAAAGAGCAAGCAAGGATGACTCCCAGGTTTCAGGTTAGAAGAGGGGCTGGAAGCAGAGCCCACCCATCCAGCCTTTGCAAAGATGGCCCATGTGCGGTGAGCAGTGCTTGGGCCCCCAGAAGTCAGTGGAATCAAATAAAGCATCAGCTGAAGGCCCATGAATGGGGCTCTTTGAAGGTATAACTGATAGAAAATCTAATTCAAATCGTCCTGAGCCCAAAGAGAACCTAGGTTTATTTTTAAACTGAGAGCCCACAGGTACATGTGAGATAGTATTGGAAATAGGATGATGGGCACTGACAAAAAGTCCCCAAACCTCTCATATAAATATTCATAACCTCTGTGTACATCACTGATCCATAACAAAAGTGTGTGCAAGTGTGTATTCACAGCACAGGCGCGTGCTGTTCCATTCTCAGTGAGCATCAAAAGCATTGGCTGAAGGAGCTGGAAAATAAGATACTGGAAAACTGCAGATGGCAAAGATGGCTTGGGAATGCCTGAGACCCGTACATGAACACCGTGGTTCATGGCCACTATGTGGGCAACAAAGCATCCTGCTAGCATCACTGGCTTTGTCCATCCTACGTGTGGGGCACAGCCCTGAAGGAAGTCACTGTCTCTGTGTCTCTCGCATGTTTCCCCTGGAAAGAAGGGTTCTGATGGCTGAGGTCTCTGACCTCAACACCTTGTCTGTCGGACTGAAGTGGCAATTTCCAACCTACCTACCCCCCATCCCAGTGAGGAAGGCATGGGAGTTTTGGTTTGCCTCAGGGGACTGTGGGGTTTGAGCAGGTGTCATTTGTCATGGTGAACAGGAACTGAGATCACGGAATGCACTGCTTGTTCCTGCTTCTTTTTTGAGGGTGGGGCTCAGTCGCTCAGGAAAAGAGGAAAAGGTCATGTTTGGGAAGTACTGTAAGGGGTGTGTATGTGTGTGTGTGTGTGTGTGTGTGTGTGTAACACCTCAGAAAAGGTCCTAAAAATTAATCATGTTACAGCCCTGGCATGTAGGCGAAAGACATCTGGTATATCCTCTAGATAGTCCAGATACACTGAAGATGTTGCCATAGACCCTCGGCAGCTCCCACTCATTAGGCACTAATGGCCTGCAACTGCAAGCAGCCATGACTCCCTCGTGAAGGTATTCTGTAGCTGGGATGCTGGGTGGGTAACCCCGATTCTGCAGTGCTCTCTCAGGGATGATACTGTTTCTCAGAGATTTTCAGTGGATGGTGCTGTGCTGACCCAGTGAGCAGGAAAAGGGAATAGAGAAAGACCCCCAGTTTCTGCCCAAATCCCCCATTACTAGTTAGGAGGTGTATCACTCTGTGTGTGCCCCTGTTTCATAATGCAGTACAGGGTTGTTGGGGTACCACTCACTAACACCCTTCTGGCCCTGATTGCAGGAAGCCTGTTCCCCACCATGGTGGCCCTGGCTACTCCAGGAATCTGTTAGTGCCAGACTGTGTCTTCTGCCTTTTTAGGGTGTGCTTCTAGTTAATGTGTCCTAGCCCAACAGGGCTTTCTAAAAAGTCCCAGTGCTAGAAGTCACACTCAGACCCCTGGGTGTCAGGCCAAAGGGACAGATAAAGGGCCCACCTTCCCTTCCTTGCTTTGCCTTCACCATGGCCCTTGCCTTTATTTTTACATTGCAAGAGTGCTGCGTAGGCTTTGCTGTCAGGAGGATTCCTAAAAATAGTGTTTCTATGGTGAAACAATGTCCCTTGTTTGGAAATACATGGAGCTTATAAAATATGTTCCTGTGTTTTCTTGGATCGGGGAATATCGTAGAGTCTAGGGATTTATTTACAATGAAGAAATTGTTTTTGCAAATTGTGGTTAAACAAAAGGATTGTTTTTGGAATGCTGAGTAAAGATGGCATTGTCTGTTAATAATTTGGGACACAAACTGAAAAAAAGTGGTTATACAGGAATTGAATGATGTCATTGAACATAGGTGTTCGTGTTTTTGGACAGGCAAGCAAAAGGTAGAATATCATGACCTCTATTATCCCTCCCCTCTTTCCCAAACCTATTTCATCTTTTGTACTTTAGCCCCTGGGGGTGAATGCGCATTGGCTGTTCTCCATTACTGTCCCTGGACCCCAGGTTCTATTACACTGGCTCCTTCCATTTGCTGTGCAACCTTCCTTATCTTCCTACAAGACGTAGATTCCAAGGAGAGCCCAGCACTTTGGAGACCATATCTCATTTGCCTACACCAAGTCCCTGAGCAATAGGGGAAGAGAGCCAGAGTTCCAGAGTGCCAGAGTTCACAAGATGAAAATAAGAGCCAAATCCAGATATCCTTCCAGTGTCCCAAGTGACAGCCCTGGGGCACAGAGAGGGTGGCCTAATAACAAGACCTCATTCTCTGAAAGACCCAGCAAGTGGAGCATCTACCATTGGGAAAGTGTGGCCTCACTTACGGTGAGTTGTCATTTCCGGGCCTTGGTTTTCATGTGCTTAGAATTTTATTTTGGGGGCAGCAGCGCAAACTTCAGTTATTGGGGATGTAGGTGTGGATGTGTAGGAGGGGAGATGAGGCTTATTTTTTTAAACATATCTGCTCTTTGCATATCATTTTAGTGCTTAAAAAGATCCTGTAGTGGATTGGGAACTGGTGGCCAATTTAAACACCAACTGAACTGAATCAGCATGGTGCTGAGTATAGATGACCTGCCTGAGGAAAGTTGCCAGCATATAAAAGAGACCTGGAGAGAGAGCAGCAGTGTTTTGGGTTCTTCTAAGTGAGTGTTGTTGTTTGGAGCCCTTGATTTTTTTGGAGTTGTTGGTTCTCCTGGAGGAGTTTGTCCTAGTGGCCTCCCTGTTATCAACTCAGCTATTATCATTGGTGGAGCTTGCGACCTTGTTGCTGAGAATGGCTGCGGTTCACCTTGGGGGAGCTCTGGTCCTTACTTTAAGCATCATTTCCTGGTTCCAGAGGGGAAGATGTGTTTTGTTCGATCTCTAGGAGAAGCTTGTCATGCTGGCTTCCTGATATGAACTCAGCTGTTCTGAGTGTCGAAGGAGCTCAGGACCTCATTGTCACTGAGGATGGCTATGGTAATTTTGCGGGGAGCGCTGGTCCTTATTTTGAGTGTTGCGTCTTGGCTCCACCAGCGCAGATTCTTCTCTCTGATGGCACAGACTTTCTAACTTCCGCAGCTAACCTTTGGGCTTCCCAGCATAGATCTGTGAAATAGAATTGCATAAGTCATTGTCATGGGCTCTAGATTTTCTTCTGAACCCATGCAGATTATTGTCATGTAATCCAGTCCCTGGGCTGAATTTTCTAGGTCTTTAGTGTTGTGGACAGATTTCCTGCACTTCCTTTGTATTTGACTCCTTGGGTGACCATTATAAAAAATTCTGTGTCTTGTATTGTCTTGTTCTCCTTGCAACCCCTGACTACAACAGATCCTGATGACTTTTCCATGTTTTGGAGCTGTATAGAGTGAAAATATTCCTAGAAAGTGTGTGAGTCACAGGTGGATAACAGCGTGGTAATCTGCTAAGCCTGCAGAGATTGGTTTGCTCCCACCAGGAAAGAGTGTATAGATGTGTGTGTGTGGGAAAGGTCATGAGAACTAGACGATGGAAACAGTATGTGGGCCCCATTCACTGACAGCAATTTCTCCCAGGATAGGGGACCTTTATTCAGTACAGCCCCTAAGAAATTCAAACCTATAATGTCAGGGCCTTGGTCTGAGCCCTCTATCCCCTTATACTCTCACTGCAGATTTGTATTGCAAGTAACTTAGGCTTCAATCTATTGTTCTGCTGAGGTGAGCTAGTTCCATTCTAGGCCAAGCTATAATGGTGGGTAGATAACATTGATGGGTATTAGGGGATAAACAGTCTGGTTCCTCCAGTCTACCAGGCTGACAACACTGTCAGAGGTCTCCAGAGGTCACTGGTGTGCTGGTAAAGAAGCTCTTGGGGGGATATGACCACAAGTAAATTTATTGCATTTGCTAATTTCTGTGGTGTTGGTACTCCCCGTGGGGCTGAATTCAACTTACTGACAAATGGCATTGAACTGAGAGTTGGAGAAAGATCCACGGGTCTGACTCTTGTGACCTTGTACATGTCCCTGCCTGCAGGGCTGAGGCCCACTGCCCCAAATGGTTACCTGCACATGACCAGCTCCTGTGTTTGAATCGTTTCCTTTTCTGTCTCCATTCTTCAGAACCTTGTCAAGGCTTCCTTGAACTCTTTCCAGAGAAACACTTGTTTTAACAGCCTCGTCTACACCATGTAAACAGTCATGGTCTGTTGTTCTTTGAACAGAGAGGGCAGAATTCTTCATTGAATGGAGCGATATGAGAGCTCCAAGTGCTTGAGCCTGTCTTTTACCTTCTGCCCCAGTGCTTTCCTCTGGGTTTCCTTCCCACCATCACTGTGAGTTTGCTCTCAAGTGGTCTACCCTTGGTGTCATTTCCTTTTGTGTCTTTTGGTCCTCTATCCTCTCCGCATGCCTAATTCTTATCCAGCTTCCCTTAGAAGAAGATCTCAGTCTTTCAAAAGAGTATTAATTACTTCCTCCTTGTTTCACTGAATTATTTAAACCTTGACGACAACATTTTCCAAACGTTAGCTTATATGCATGAGCCTTATTTGGGTTTGTGTCCCTCCCTTGGTCCTAGAAACCTGGGGTGTCAGGTAACCATGATCTGAATAGGTTGTAGCCAGGAGTCAGCTGAGGAATGGTTAAACAAACAAACAAACAAACAAACTTTTGTCAAAATAAATTGACCCAGTACTGGCAAAAGTTGTTTCCTCTCTATCTTCTACTTCAATTCTTCCCAACATGAAGCCATGAGCATCTGTCTGGGACAGTCACCGACACAAACCCAGGGAGAGCAATTCTAAGTGGGTGTCTGTGGCTCCTTTCCTAAGGAAAAACGCCAAGCTCCAAGGAAAGCTTTCTCCGTCATCCTCATAGGAGTGTGATAGAATCTCGATTCCCCACATTGCCTTCTGATGAGAGAACCAGGTCACCTGGCAGTCACCACAGTTCAACAAACACTCTGAGGGTCAGCCCATCGGGGCACAGTAATTGATTCTGGCATCCGTTTGTCTATCAGATATGTCCAAGCGCCTGAAGGTGCACGGGGATTAAGAGGCTTTGTCTGAACACCCTGGGCTCCAGGTTTGGCTCTGTAGCAGGCCTGGAGACTTGCAAAAACAACTTAACTCCAAGAATTTCTGCCTTCCCTTCTTTAAAGTGGGCATAATTAATTAGGGCTCGAGGAATGTCTGAATGACATTCCGCTGATGAAGTGTTTAGTGCTTAATCTCTGATATAAGTAAGCACCAAATATTTACCTGCTATTACTAAAATAAAAATGTGTGCTAAGCTCTGTGCTATCTGTGAGAAGTAGTGATTTGAGTATGATGGGGTTGCTGTTTTCAGGAAGCCCACAGTCCAGGAAGGGAGGAAGTTGATCTGGGACCCCAGGGCAGGATGAGTGAGGCTCACTAGAAATCGGGGAGCCAGGAGGAGGACACTGCAGCTGCGCCACTACCCCTAGCAGAAGCTATTCTGCAATTCTTGTTACCAGGTGGTGCAGTGCCCAGGGATCCTTTCCAGGCTCTTTTTAGTCCATTCAAAGAATTGGATGGGATAACCGATAAATGTAAAAACTTAATGTTTATTGATGGTGAAAGAAAAAAAGAAGTAGTGAAAAAGAAATAAAGAGAGAAAATAAATAAAAGTGAAAAAAAAGTATAAGTGAACTCTAAAAAAAAGAAGAGAGAAAACATGCCCTGTATGCAGAGACAGCCACTGTCAGAGTAAGCAAACAGTGACTATGGGGCCAATGGTCACTCTCTTTTATATCTTCTTCTGACATCAGATCTGCATTGTCCTCAGAGCTTTGGAACTGTTCTGCACATTTGTGCCAGCTGAGATTTGACACATCTCTGTGACTGGCAGGTTAGACTTGATGGTCTTGCTGGTTTGCCTTATCCTCATCTGCCTCACTCTTACTTCTGATAAAATTGGTCCATTTAGCTAAAAGTGTTTCCCTTCCTGTTCCTACTCCAACACAGGGAGAAGGTCAGCTGGGGTAGAGTTGACAAGTGACAGAGAAGACAGGACAGTAGAAAATGCTGGAGCCTCTTATGCCATCTTTCCCCATCACCAAGGCCTCCTGTCAGGAGACAGGAAATGAGGTGACACAAAGATGAGGTCAAGGGTTAGGCAGTCCCATCGGACTGTGTTTGAATTCTCCACAACTTCAAGGAACAATTGCTGCCTCCTTTGCCTTCAGATGAACTCTTGGGCTTTCCCCCAAGTGCTTAAACGCCTTGATTTCCTTAATCCGGGAAATAAATTATAAAAGAGAAACTTTCTTACTCAACTTTTAGTATCTCTTGGCTTCAAAAAAAAGTTAGAAATGATATTTTATACTACTGTTTTGGTTCCAAGGACATAGCAGCTTGAAAACGGGAAAAATTTTGCTTCTGAGGGATAACTGACAATAGTAGGAGGATTTTTGGTTGTCATACTGGGGTGGACAGGGATGCCACTGGCATCTAGGGGGTGGAGGTCAGAGATGCTGCTCAACATTCCACAGTGCACAGGATAAAGAGCTGTCAGTCCAAGGTGACAATTGTGCTGAGACTGAAAAACTGCTCTAAAATAATGGAGACTAAGAAGCGAAGTACTTGTGCACGCACGTGCATGTGTGTGTGTGCATGTGTGCGTGTGTGTGTGTGTGTTTGCACATGCATGGAAGAGCAAGGCATATGTGTTGAACATTTTTCAAAAGTCAGAGAAGAGAATGGACTGGGATACCACTTTAGACTTCACTGTATTAGAATCAGATTTACGGGTGGATTCAGTTCACCAGCACAAATTCATAATTAGTTTCTAGTGGGAATGGCTGACCTCTAAAGCGAAGCCAGCAATGGGTAAGCTAGGATGTTCACTGGGCACCTGAAGCTCACACACATGTCCAGTGATATCACTCGGTGAGAGCTGGAGAAACGCAGCTTTTGGACTTCTGAACATAATAGGCTGGTGATTGCGGGAGGGGTGATAGATTGTGCTTGGTGATGGTCCTCCATCCTCATACCAGCAGTGAGCAGACAGAGTTAAAAACAAAAAGAACTCTCAGACTGACCAGCAGTCACTGAGGATGCTAATTGCTCCGGTGCTATGTTGCTGACATCTGGGAGGGGGGCCCACTCCCCAGGACTGGATGGCAGGCCATCAAAGCTCTGAAGTGGCTGTGGTAAAACATCTGCTTCTTGGGCCCCATGGTCCCAGGCAGTCTGGGCCACTGCTTCCTGTGCAGCACTTGCAGAGCAAGTGGCCTGAAGACCTTTGGTCCTCTGCAGATATCTGGCAATGACTCCCTTTTTGAAGTGGCTGAACATTCCAGGGCACTGGATGCTATGCAGACTTTTTGTCAAGATGGATCTTGTTGGACTCACTATTTTAACCTCTCCTACTTCCATGCCCAGCTGCAAAAATTCTGGGCTTCATGTTCCAGCTGTAGGGTATTTCCAGAGGGAACTGTTAGGTGAACAGCAGTCAGAGATGCTGAATCAGGCCCTAAAGTGGATTCAGGGAAATCAGTACCAAGCAAAGGCCCTGGTCACCTATGTATCTGCACAGAGCATAGAAAACAAAATACTGTTCAGAGCTGCATGGGAATATGTCCATCTTTAGCCAGTTTGATCATGTAGATGGGTGGAGGCATCACCATGTCTCCACCATCTGGTTAACTGTCTCAGTGTCTCTTGAGTGTCTGGCATGTTCTTGACAATATGCTGCATCCTGGAGCCTCTTGGGAAAGTAGGTGCTGAGGAGGAGGAAGAAGAGACCTGCACACCTCTCCTGAGCCTTTGGGTCATGTTGGACAGGGGCCCCGATCCTGTGTGAGGTGAAGTGTGGTAGGTAACAGAGGGGGGCAGAGAGGCCTTTGCTGTCAGTGAGGCAAGGTGCGCTGTGGGATTTGCGTGCTGTGCTGAATCTTTCAGATCCCTGACATAGTATGTAGTGCAGTAGAAATGCATATGGGATTCTCAGCCCATTTGGGAATGTCTTAGGTAAAGTTTTGTGATCCAGCAGTGGAAATGACTGAGGACCTCAGCAAAGGCTGTCCTGAAGGATCTGGTTCATACCCTGTGTCTGGGGAAGCTGTTAGGTCAGTTGCCTCCAATAGGTCCAGTCTAGGCCACTGGAATACAATTGATATAAAAGGTTTAAGGAAAAGTATGTACTTGGTAGGAAAGTGTTCTGTTTGGTTATTTCTATACTCCCAGGAGTCCTCAAAGGGATGAATGTGGACGTGTGTGACCCACCTGGGCCAACCTCAATGAAGTTGTAACCCTTCAAGGCAGCAGCTGGGTGCATGTTCTGATTCCCCTGCCTGCCACAAAGCTTTGGTGGATTCATATCCTGTTGTGATGATTCTTACCCACTAACCCTCATGGCCAAGGAGGCATCTGGAAGGCAGGAAGACCTTGGTTATGGAGAAAGGCTGAGTTGTACCGCAGATTTATTGTTCTGCACCACTGGACACAGAGTTCTCTGGTTGTCCCACCATTTATTTTTGTCACCTCCTGGGGTGATGCTGGGATTATTCCAGATTCTAATGGACAATATGCAAAGCAGCTAAGACCACACAACTGCCTAAAGTTTCTTCATAAAGGCTTTCTTGTCTTATTTATTCATTTTTAATTAACTAAATAATGACTAGAGTAAACTTACTTGAAATAGCTACAGGATTCAAAATGAAAGCTTCCAGTGGTTTTGAAGTGTGAATAGAGAAATCTTACCTTGAGGAGGACTTTTAAATGGATTTGTGGAATGTTTCTGAAGAACTTTTTCTAAAACTGCAGAGAAATTTCCTACCACCCATGAGTGATATCAGATAAAAAATTCTTCCCCTTACTTTAATAAGCAATGTTTCCTTATTTCTTATTCTAGACGTAAAAGCAAAACAATGAGTGTTACAGAACATTTGGAAAATGTAAAAGAGGTATACATATGAAAATAAAACTCATTCTCATTTCTTGCAGCAGAGATAGAAGATTTAGATGTTAGTGCTTCTTCCAGTCTTTTTCTGTGCATATACAGTTGATACATACTTGAAAATACACTTAGTAGATATCTTATGCATTTAATTTTATATAGTACTTTTCCCATTGTGTTGTAAACATTTCTCTGTTATTAAATATTCATCCAAAACAAGCTTTTTTGAGACTATTGGTATAGTCAGTGGTAAAGTGCGTCCCCAGCATGTGTAAGGCTGTGTTCCCTCCCAAAGACCAAAAAACAAAACAAAACAACCCAGAATTTATAATCACTGTTTTACAGTCTGTAATATCAATTTGATGTAATTCATTTAGGCATTCTCCTCTTACTCAGTATTTAGATTATTGTCTCTTTTATAAAATGTATAAATGACATCATGATAGACAGACAAGTATCTGTTTACAGATTTGATTATTTCCTTAGTTCAATTACTAAAAGAGCAAAAAGAAAAAAAAATCCAAAAAACAAAAAATATCCAGGCATGGTGGTGCATGCTTATAATCCCAGCATTCAGGAGGCTGAATCAGGAGGATCATTACAAGTTCAAGACCAGCCTGGACTACAGTGTGAGTGACCTTAAGACCAGCCTGGACTGCATATAAAGATCCTGTCTCAAACACACACACACACACACACACACACACACACAAAGAAGCTAAAAGAGGAACTACTGAGTTATAGAATCTGAGAATTTTCAAAGTTCTAGAAACTCATTACCAAATTGTATTATACGGGGAAAAGAATAGTGATTACAGTTCTGGAAATGCTAAATAGTATCATTAAAAATCATTTGATTTTGTGTTGGTTGAATATATCTCATTCTGTGATGTTTTTAAAACATGTTTTCAAAGTCATATGAATTAATAGTGACTATTAAAGACAACTGTAACTTTTTCTTACTTTTCATGGTAATTGTTCTAGCAATTCAGCATTAAAAGGAATATTTGCACTTGGATTAATATTTTAATAATATCCTGCTATATTTATTTTAAAGTCTTTTTCTCCTAAAATCAACAATAATACTTGATTGACTATTCAGCATCTTTTAAAGATGATTACATAGTGTGATCAATTGATTTATCTGATTGTATTAATAAATGCACCAATTTTTTGTTTTAAAAATGAAAAAGGAATAAAAATGATACAAAATTTCAAAACAAAATAATAGGAGATTAACATTGGTTAATATATTGCATATTGCATTCAAAGTAGTTGTTCAGATTACAAAATATAGGCATAAAAATGATTAAACAATTGAACAATGAAAGCATAAACTGTTCTTTCTAAAGATTTAACAGAGATTAGTAGTATAATTTTCTATATTGTAAATGTACCAATATTAAACCACCATTACAGTTCTGTCATAAAATTACCATGTAAACTTAATGGTAGATTATTCACCTAGTTGTATTAATGTTATATTTGTATTCATCTGTCTGTAAGTGAGATTGAATTTTAGTTTCCTATTTGTGTGTGTCTGTGTGTCCATGTGGCCACGACCACTGCCCTTTGTTTTTTAATCTTAGTATCCAAATATTTTTTATATGGATCATTTCCTGATCATGAAATTCAGAATAAAGTTTAGATATTTTGACTCAATCTCCAAGTTTCTGTCTAACATGTTTACATTTTCTACTTCTATGTGGTAGTATTTCCACCTCAGCTGTATTGGGCTTTTTTTGCTGCTCTTTGAAGTTCATTCCTACGCTGGGACTTTTGTACTTGTTTGGCTTTTGTAGCATTCATATCTCATTTTGTTCAATCTCTGCTGAAATCTCTCTTCCTTGGGTATCCTTATCAATAGCTTATCAATCCTAATTCATTTCAAGCCCTTGTCCTGCTACATTTTTCTTGACAACTTTCACCATTTTGTGACATTTCATGGTGTGTCTATGTTTTCTAACCCCATCATGATAATGTGAGTTCTGGAGGGGAAAAGACAATGTGTCATTCATAACAATATCATCAGGGCCTGGTAAATGGATTTTAAATAGTAGGAAATCTATAAAAATTCTACCAAGAAGATGAATTCTTACTGAATATGTTTAACTCCTCTGGATTGCTTATTTTACTCCATTCTTACATGGATAAGGTGCAACATATCTTTCCCATTCCTGCCAGGTCCTCTTCCCTACCTGCTCCTCACGGCTCTGGTCTTAATTCTGCTGTGACTCTGTCTCTGCTCACGGCTGCCAAGATATCCAGTTTTTGTATGGCCACTTCCACTCGGTCCTACCCCTCCCGTGGGGAACCTTGGCTGTCACCTGTTTTTGCTGGGTGCTATTCTATCTGTGGCACCCCTGCCCATCATGAGCTCTTCTGGGTAAAGTCATCTGCTGAGGTGACTGTGACCTCCTCCACTGACGACCCTTGCTCCTGCAGGCCACTTTGTCTTGATATTGAGGTCATTTCTGTGTCCTTCACAGGTTCCAGAAAGCAAGAGCTTGCTCTATCCAACTACCAGAAAGTCTCTGTCATGTTCATTTTTGCTAATCTATATGTAGCAGTCAAGAGCAAGGCTTTATTTATATCCCATTGACCTGGACTTGAGCATCGGTTGCTTTAGTACCAGCTGGAGAACTTTGAACAAGTCAGACTTTGTGGATCCCCCCAGATTCTTACTGACAGAATGGAATGGTGTTTTCTTTAAGGTTGAGGAAGCCTCAATACATACTGCTCCTGCCTTTTACCTTACGCTCCATCCACACCAACACTCACTCTTCTGTGCTGTTCCCCACACCTTTGTTCTTTTGCCTAGATCCTTCCATATCATCTTCCTTTGGCTACTGCTATGTATCCTCCAAGACCCAGAGTAGTTGCCATCTCTTTAAACAGCTCTCCATGATTCATTTGCCCACCTAGCCATCAGCACCCAATCTCCTCTAACACTGAAATAGTGCCTTGGTTGGTCCGTGTTCGCAATCCACAGGGCAGGTCTCATTCACACACTGACCATGTTGTCATTGGGTTGTCTGTCTTTCCTGCTAGCAAATGCACTTCTTGAACACAGGAAACTGGTCTCATTTTGTACTCCCAGTGCCAGCATCATGTCAACCCTCAGCAAGCTCACTTACTGTTTGTTGAACTGTAGTGAATTGTGTGAATCAGATTGGACAGTGTTTCTGCCTTGGGAGACGGAGTCCTCTTTGAGTGGGACGTTTAAGGGGTTAGGGTGGGAGAAAGGAAAGAACGGCCTAACCAGACCAGTCAGCAACCTTCCCCTGATGACTGAGGAGGAGACAGACATGGTAGCCAGGTTGCTTTTCAGACAGGGGCCACGTGGTCTGAGGACTTCTTTGCTTTAAAACAGCTTTACTTTAAAACAGAAAAAGCTCAGCATTGTAGTGTGGCCTTTACTCAAGGGCTGGCATGGTCTGCTTTTCTCTGATGGGGACAGCCAAGTTCAACATGCAGGAGGAATGGATGCAGACACACGTGTCACACCCGCCAGCTAAATGCTCCCAGCTCAAAACCAGGCCTGACTGAAAGGATCAAAGCCCGCACATGGCTAGGCAGTGACAAATTTATGAAGTCCAGTCATCCTCATGAAAACACTGTGTATTTTAATCTGCCCAGTGGAAATAAATCAATCTTGAGTTTCTGTAGAAGGAACTGCAAGTCAGCTCCACTCCCCCATAAAGATGCAAGGGGTCTGTTTAAGGTGACTTTTCCATCTCCACTAGAACCAACGTTTTCTTAGTGATGGAGGCATAGAAACTCACCTTTGTCTTTTCTCTTTCACAACAAATCCTGACCATCTAGCTTGCGATGAGTACACAAGCTTTGTTATTACAGATTTACAAACAAAACTGTTGGCACAGGGAAGCCTGTGGTAGGTCGGGCAGACCACCCGTACGTACGCGCATGAAAGCCCAGTTGGAAAATCTCCTGACGTCAGCCAAAAGTGTGACTGCCTTTCTGAAAACTTGGCTGTTCTCTTGGTGGTCGAAACAGTGAACCTTTTTGTTCATTGAATGGTGAAAAAAAGCAAGTTTGCCAAAGAGTGCCTTTTCCTCAAGGGTTTCAAAGCGCCTCGCTATTTTTGACTCCTTTTCTCTCGGGGCTTGAGAATGTTCAACAAACGTGAACCAGAGATGTTTTATTGTTTCATGTGCACATTGGAGATTTCAGGCCACAGCCAAGAAGCGTGGGCCCATTGCCTTCCATGCCGCTTACAAGGAGGCCTCTGTGGCCCCAGCTCCTCTGGCCACAGTTGGGGATGGAGGCTGAGTGTGCTCACTTTGTGGGGTGTGGGGAGAAGCTGGGAGAGTGCACAGGACAGAAAGGTGTGATCTTTCTTCTCGGTGAGACCACTGTGCAGGATGGCTGGCCAGGCTTCCAGGTGGCCTGCAGTTGTGGAAGAGAAAAGCTGATTCTCCAAACCAGGAGGGAAGAAAAGACTGGAATTTCATAAGCTTGCTACCTTTAACCATTTGGGCTAATAGATCCTCCAACTGGGGTATATATAACACCTATTTTATATTTATATAAATATAAATATAATGCATAGTACTAAATAAATATAACATTATTATATTTAGTTTATATCATATATTGCTTGCACATATTTATGTAATATAGTGCACATATATTACCTATTGTAGCACTGCATATAATAAAATATATGTATGTGTATGTGTAATCACAATCAGACCTTGGATTGCAGCTAACGTGGTCTGTGAGTATTCTGCAAGAGAAGCAAACATTTCAAAAAAATTTTAGCTAGATAAATGAGCAATGCCTTGCAATATAATTAGTACATCATGCTGAGCATCACATGATCTCAACTGAATCTTTCTCAGTGCTTTGATGTGCACTTGCTTTGGATTATGAGCAGAACAACTTATTCTTATAAACCCAGGTTTTACTGTACAGTACTTTATATAATGCACATAACTTCCCTACTGTATTTTAGTTTTTCTCATGGCCTCCAAAAGGCTGAAAAATACATTTTAAACTAGTTTTTTAAAAAGAAAAGATAATTATATATGTAAAGCAAAAATATAAAATCTCTACAATTAGGGCCAATTCCTGGGCCCTAAGTCCCTTCCCATGACAGCTACTGTTAAAAATTATTTTTAAAGCAACCCCGCCCTGCAAATTTTATATATACACACATAATCTTTCAAACCACAGTCACACCACACGGGCACTTTACTGTGTTGTCCACCATGTTTTTCTCTTACAGATCTTTGATTTTTTAGCTCCTAGTCTAACAACACACATTCACCTACCTCGTTCTTTTTAATGCCTGTATAATGTTTCATTGGCTTGAATGTAGCATAAGTTAATGGACCAATTCTTACCAAAGGTCATGCTGGTTAACCCCTGCTTTATATTTCAAAAAACAGCACCATAATTAACATTCCATGGGCAAATCTATCTCTAAAGAATCTCTGAGAAGTGATTTATAGTGTTAATATACATGCATTACAATTTGTTATGATTGTCATTATTATTATTATTAGTAGTAGTATTATTACCATTACTACATTTTAAAAGCTAGCCAAAGGAATTGAACCTATTTTACCTATCAGTCAAGAGTACCTATTTTTTTTTGTAACCAGACATGGTAAGTGTATGGTTTATTGTATTAGTAAAAAGAGAAAAGTTAACCATTATTCCACCAAAATAATGTTTCACTCTTAATATTTCACTTGTTTTGTGCTCATTCATTTCAGAGATATATACAGCATTTTATAAGACTTTAATTGCAACATACATGCAATTTCATTTGATAATTTTTAGCTTGTTATATTTCATATATTTCCAAGGCTTCCATACAATTTTCATAATGACTTTTAGTTCAAGTTGATGAGCCAAAATTTATTCCTTTATTTCTGGAATTTAATTATTTCCAATTAAAAATTAAATAATACTTGTAATTATTTTAATTATTTGTATTGTGAATCAATAAATAAAAACAGAAGTGTCTTTCTCCCTCTCACTGATTTGCATATTAAAATCTTATTTGCCTCTAAATCTATTGTGTACCTTGGGAAAGTTACTTAATTTTTTGAGTCTCAGCTTTTAAACTTTAAAATGGGATTATAATAATATCTGCCTCATTGGATTGTGATATGGATTAAAAGATAAGAAATGCAAGACATTTAGGGTAGTTTCCAGATCCAACTAGCTCTTCTTCTTACTGGTTAAGAAGTGTTTGTGGATATGTGCTCCTACCTTTTAATTACTATTTTCAGGGTTTTAATATTTTAGAACTGCTTTCATTGTTTCTCACAAATTTCGATAATATTTTCATTTTCATTAAATGCTACGAATTTTAAAATTCCTTCCATGATCCCTTGATCATTTAAGTGTGTTGCTCAATTTCTATTGAGTGCAGTTTCTAGTGCTATTGATTTCTAATTTCATTCGATTGTGATATAAAATGCAAGAGATTATTTCAGTTCTTTTGTATTTATTGAGACAAGAGTTATGGCTTAAAATATTGTTTATTTTTGAGAAAGTTTCATGGCGGCTGAGAGGACTATATATTCTGCTGTTGTTTGATTGATATACTCTGTAGATAGTGATTAAATTTATTTGTTCTATGGTGAGGTTTAACTCACACTATTTTGCTGATTGTTTTGGTCTGTTTAACTTGTTTATATTTGAGAGTAGGATATTAAAATTTCCTCTATATTTACATGAGTGTCTATCTGCCATTTTATGTCACATAGTTTCTGTTTTATGAAATTCAATGTGTCACAGCTAGACATAGAAGCCCACACCTGTAACCTCAGCACGCAGGAGAGAGAGACAGGAGGATTGCTACAAATTTGACACCAGCGTAGGCTAACATAGTGAGTTCAAGACCAGCCCAAACTACATGGTGAGACTCTGTCTCAAATTAAAAAAATAAATGAGTCGGGTATATATTCACAGTTGTTACCTCCTCTTTGTGAACTGTTCTATTACCAGTATATAGTGAACATCTTTGTTTTTTCTAAATGGATTTGAAGTCAGCTTTATCAGATATTAACATAGACTACAGCTATATGGAGTGTTTTCCATTCTTTCAATCTGTGTTTTTTTTTATATTTAGTCATATGTATTTTATTTAATGATTAATAGAACTAATTGTATTATTGCATTTTCCACTTTTTTTAACCCTTCATTAGTCCAATTGTGTCAAACTTCAATCTTTGGCAATCTATTGGATAAAATATGCCACAATAAATTCGAAGGTTTGAAAGTCAGAATCTTCATTGATTTCTCATAGATATTATAATATCTATGTTGTTTAAACACCTTCTCTGCAATCTTGCCATCCATTTCTCTCATTTTTAGGGATGAAGAAGGAAGCTGAGGGCAGAAAAAGCCCCCACAGTGCCATACACTTTCTACTACCGCCAACATACACCAGTGAGGCGGAACCAGCAGCAGAGCTCATGTGGGGTGACGCACGTTTTCATTCCGTGGAACCTCTGTTCCTGGCAAACACTGCTGTACCAGCCCCTTGACTTCACCAATGAGCAGAGGTTGGTGTGTAACACTTACCCCGTCACCCAGAATTCTGAGAAGCGCAGATCAAGTCACACACACAGTTGGTAGAGAAGCATCCTCTTGATCAGTTGAGGGAATTTTTTAAATCTTTCTTGCGAGAGGCGGTGTATTCTCTACTGTTGCCAATTGGATTTTTATAAGGTAAGGGTGATTGTCAGGACTGTTTCCTAAAGGCAGGGGATTTGTTTGTGGGGTGGGGGGTGCAGAATGAGAAAGTAAGGGTGGAGTCAGCCTGGCAAGGACTCTAGATCTGCTCCTCTTCTTCCTAGCATTGGTACTTGAGGCAAGCAAGCTCTAAGCCCCTGTCATTTCATCCCTAAAGTGGGGAGAAGTATAAACTATACCTCAAAGGTTTCCATGAGGTTAATAAGATAACCTAAGAAATGCACCTGGCATTGCCCTACAGATTGTCAGGCATCCTCTATACAAGTGTTCACATTAGCACCATTGCTCAAGCTTTTGCAAGCTAACGTCTGTCAGTCTTCCTTCCAGTGGCCTCTGTTCTTCCCTTTCTTAACACCCTGTCCCCTTGATATCAGATGATCATTTTAAATAAGAATACTGAAAGAGAAAGTGATTTCTTGGTCACACAGCAAACTGCACTCCACAGAGAGGCAAAAGCAGGACCTTGCAGAAGCGGGACCATTTATCTGTGGTCATGAACCAGTGCCCAGAGACTTAGTTGACACAGGTGCCTTTGGTAGCCTCGGTTTAGCCAGGAGCATCTGTCATGGGGCTTTCAGAAGTGATCTGGACTCTGCCAAGCCAGTCACCAGAGGCTGACAATAGCACTGGTCTTTGTACAACACAGTGTAGCCTGTGATTTGTTTTTGTTGTACCAAAGATTGAACCCAGGCCTTTGCAGAGAGCTACATCTTCAGTCCTTTAAAAAACTTTTTTTTTTTCACTATGAGGAATTGAACTCATGACCTTGCACTTGCCAGGCACTTGTGCCACTGAGTTATATCCCTGGCAAAAAAATTTTATTTTATTTTATTTTATTTTATAGGCAAGTTTACTGAGTTTCCTAGGCTGGGCTCAAACATGCGATCCTTTTGCCTCAGCCTCCGAGAGTGCTGGGGTTACAGGCATGTGCCACCACACTCACTTCTGCGCAGCACAGTTCTAAACCTCACTGATGTTTTCCTTTCACGTCTTACTTCAGAAGCTGGGCACCCCTGGAGATAAAGACCATGTGTCAACCCAAAGTGGCCACCTGGAAGGACAAATGGGGTAAACATAGGTTCTCTAGAATGCACAAAAGCCAAATAGAAATGATTTTCCTCTGGCATTTTAAATCTAAAATGTAAATGCTATATAGATTTTTTTTCTCTCACAGTAATATTACAACCTGTTGTCTAATTTCTAAGTTTCTGCAGCTGGAACTCAGTCATATTCTTGGCTTGGGGGAGGGTGTACAAAGAAAGTATGTATTTGTCTCTTCCTATTAACATTCTCTTTACACCAGCAAAACAGGTTTCTAGGATTATCTATTGGTTTCTAGGAGTTGCAGAGGACATTTTCTGTATGATCTGGTTGCCAGTTACTATGTCTACAGCCTGTGTATTTTTCAGCCTCCGTACAATGTCAGGACTATTTTTTTTTAAGAACTAAAATCAGTGCTGCATCTGTCCTGTTTGCCAGAAAAAATTCAATGTAAAGATCAGTTATGGGAACAATAGCCTTTTTTTAACTTCATTTTTAATGCTACATATTCTTCTGATTTTGCGAGGCCTCCCTCTCCCCCAAACAATCAGGGCACTGCCAGAAAGCTTTGAAGTACATGTCAAGCACCTTCGAAAACCAGCACACACACACACACAGACACACACACACACACACACACACACACACCAAGCATAGTGTGAGTTCCTCACACTGTAGCTTCACCCATACAGAAAAGAGCAGTTGTTTTACCCAGAAAATACAAAAGGCTTGAAGGTGGTTAACAGATCAAGACTACAAATCTAGACCATCCCTGCAGTGCCTGTGCTGTGTGGCCAAGGCCCTGTGACTCAGTGACAAGGGCACTGGACTGGAGGACCCAGGAGGGTCGCAGCCTGACTACTACTGTTTATTTGTGTGTCCCTGTTGACTAATCTGTTTGTTAGTGATTTCACTTTAGGAGATTATAAAACAAAGTAAAAAAGAATCTTTGTTACCACCAGGCATTAAAAAATGCTTCCAGAATCTCTCTTCTGCCTCTTGTCCTCTCTTTATACAACTCGCATTACTGATACTATAAAATGTGAGACATGCTCATTGTTAAACCAAAACCCGCTCAATACCTGAAGAGAAGGACAAAGATGAATATATACATGCATATATTCATACCTTCCACAAATATTCCTAACCTAAAGTGAACCCCATTTCTTCCATATATATATATATATATATATATATATATATATATATATATGTACAGGAGTATCGCTAGACATAAGAGGTAGATATTGGTAGAAATAGTTTATAAGAATGGATTAAATATGTATATGTATACATACCTTTTAATGAGCAATTAAATTTACTTGTATTTGATTTGTTAAATCCAAACTGAAATAGAAGTCTTGGTTGGACCACAAAATTTTTAACATATAATAAAGCATCTATTAATATGTAATAATATATATTAATATTCAATCATTATTAATATATAGCAGTAAATAATATATGCAATACTTGTATGAAAGATTAATTTCCAAGTTCTCTGTCACTAAATATAAAACTTCAACTTATAAAAATCATTTTAGACCAGTGGTTCTGTTCTCAATGTTGCTGGATACAGGGGTGACAATGAGATTATTAGTTTTTCCCCTTTTGTAGCCACATTTTTAGCTTGATTTTCTTCTGATACTCTTCCTTCTATCTGTCATTCCAAGTTAGCTTAAGAACTTCATTGGGCTTTCCTTGCGGAGTATGTTTGCTGAAAAATTACATTTTCTCAGCTTTTATTTCTCTCTGAGTGTATCTTTGCTTTGTGATAATTTTGGAAGCACAGTCTTTCTGGACACAGAATTCTGAATTGACAGCTCCTTTTGCTCCTTTTTCTTTTGGCACCTTAAAGGTGACGTTTCCTTGTCATCCTGCCTTCACTGTGTGTGATACAGAGGTCAGCAGTCATTCCAATCTTTGTTATTGTGAATGCTGTGCTTTTTTTTCCTTGCTTGGCTATTTTGTAAACATTCTCTCTTTGTTTTTGGTTTATCATTTTAATATGATAAACCTGTTTGATTTTTTTCTCTATATTTATATTTATTGGATTTACTGAGTTTCTTAGTTCTGAAAGTCTAACATTTTTCACCAAATTGGAGGAATCTTTGGTTTTTATTTTCTCAAATAATTTTTCAGTAGATCTTTTCTCCTCCTTTTTTCTGCGACTACAGATATAAATGCATGTCATTTATTTATTATTGACCCATAAGTAAGTCAGTTTGAGGTATTTTTCACTTGTTTTCTCTATTCTTCTTATTAGATAATTACTACTGACTAATTTCTATCTTCAATATACTGATCTTTTTATGGTTGTCTCCAATTTGATATTAAGTGCAATAAGTTTTTCATTTCATGTATTGTATTTTTGATTCTAAGATTTTTTGCTTGGCTCTATTAAGCTGCTGAAATTCCCCATCTTTTCACTATGACTATTTAGTTAGTTAGTTACTTAGTTATAATATTGGAAAGTGAACCCAGGGCCTTTAAACTGAGCTATATCCCTAGTCTATTTTATATTTTTATTTTGAGATAGGATCTTACTAAGTCACTAAGTAGTGCAGGGTAGGGTTGGTCTTGTGATCTTCCTGGCTCAGCTACCCAGTGTGCTATGATTATACATGTGTGCCACATGCCTAGCTGTGTATTTTTAGTTTCCTGTCATTTCCTATTTATTTCCCTATTTTTTTTTAAATGGATCATACTATAGAGGCTTTAGATTCTGTTATCTTCCTTTGAGGAGTGTGATTTTTTTTATATCCAAGAGTTAATTTATCAGCTAATAATTTTAAACTTGTATAGCCCAGTTTTATACCTTTGATAAGATGGGTTCATTTTGGTTTTGCCTCTTATCTAAGAGTAAATCCTTAGCTCTAGGACATAAGTTTTTTCCTTAAGGATGACTCTTCTGAAATGTCAACAAGAAGCCTGAAATATTTATCAAGCCCCTATAATTTGGCAGGGTTTTGACTTAATACTATGTCTTCCCCATCATGGTCAGCAGCTGAAATCTCTGCTCTGCTTTTTCAGTCTTCCAGCTTTCTGTCAGGATCCCTGGAGTTTCTCTATCCAAATGCATGCCAGGGATCAGACGCAAAGGAATGTTACAGATACATGCATGTTTTGGAATCTTCATTTAGTATTCCTGGGATTTCCTGCTTCAATTTTCAGATGTTCCAAATTCCATCTTCTAACACCTCAAGCCAATTAATTTGTGTGTTTCTACTTGCATTCTAGCCATGGAGCATTTTGTGGATGGAGAGTGCCTTCAAAACAAGACACAAATGGATCTCAGCTAGCATACCTCCCATCTTTCAAGGGTTGAATTCTTTCCAGTTCTGCCTGATTTGGGTGGTTCTTTAGCATCTATATAATGTAGCAACTACTTAAAATAGGTATTTTCCTATGTTTTATCAGTTGTTAGCTCAGTATGATATTTCCCTCTGTAGTTAGAATCAAATCTTCTATAATAAATTGTTACTATCTTAACTTTTCTCTTGTTTTTAATTTCACACTGTTATATAACATCTTATTTTAGGGTTATTGTTTTAAAAATTAGAATTTCCATTTATTCAGAAGCGTTCTACACATTGAAAGAGATTGGCCACATTGAAATATTACTGTTGAGAAAATAAGTCCTACTTGGCAATGTAGTTGAATTATTTCCAGTTTGTATCACCAACGTTGTGTGGCCTGAAATTGTGTTACTGCCAGTTCCTATGTTACTTACATTTTACCAATGAGGACTCCCTTTTTTCCAAATGACACAAAATTTATGTCAAATTGGCTTGAGCATAAAGTGGAAATTTGTTAATATGCAGAACTGAAAAGTGCAGGGGATATGTTATTTCACGTGTGCTTGATCTGGGAGCTCAAATAATGTCCTTGGGACCCAGTTTCCATTTCTTCATGTGTCTATACCCTCTTTAGACTGCAAGTATCACTCTCGGCAGACTCTCACCTTGTGACTCACTTTGATCTAGGTCAAGCCCAGTAGCCACTGGAGTGACAAAATCTCTTTCTGTGAAACTCATTGACTTTCATCGGCTCTGACTGCAGCATGTGTCTCCCAGTCATTCATAGTGCAGGGAGGATGTGATATGGCAGTAGGTAGGCTACCCAGTGGCCACTCTGGATACACACTGGAATCTGTTCCACTCATGCACATGGGTTGACAATGCCAGAAAAAGTTTCCCGAAGGAATATTGTAATAGTTTCAATAAAAAAAGGTCACTTGACTCTGGAAGAATATAGAACAAGTGTTTGCTATGACAGACTGTTTTTTGGTTCAATGGTGAATTCCAGGTATTATTTTTAAAGTCAAAGGCCTTGAACTTTTGTAGTCAGTTGACCTTCGGTGTATGTTTCAGAGCTTATTACAGCCCCCTCGGAGGAGTCCAGATGAATCTCTAAGCAGAGAATCTGATATATAAGAAGCTATGAGGCTTCATGGACAAACCATTATTGAATCATTCTAGGTTCATTGATGATAAAATAAGTGTTTGAATTTTATATACCCAAATACACAAAGATTTCTTATGGGTATTATCATTGAATAATCATATAAAAATACTGAATATTTCTAGCAAAAGAACTGTAGAGGCTACTAACAGTTGATGCGAATCTTTTCTTCCTGTTTATCCCTGGGGTTTTGAAAAAGTGAGGCTCTACTCTGGCCTGGCCTGTTCTTATGATCAGCTTTAAATCTTTTGAGAAACAGGCAGGAGGAAAGGATCTGAGGACCCTATCTGGAATTCATTTTCCGTAAATCAGACAAAAGTAGAAAGGACTACCTGAGCTCCTCTGCTACGCAGCAGAAAGCAGAATCATTCTGTGGGCCAGAGCAAAAAGCCAGTCGGGGTGTATTTTTTTTCTTTGTGTTATTTAATTTTATTTATGGGCCCTGTTTCTTATCACTTCTCAGGTTATCTGGAAACATTTAAGGCAAATATGCAGGCTGGTTAGTTTCTCCTAATCAAAGTAAGTATCTTTGCATCCTAAGCCTGGATTTTGCTATTCTAGTAGATAAAGAGGTTATCATCATGTTATTCTCACATCAAACCTTTAGAAGTTAAAAAAGTTTAAAATTCTACATCTGAAGAGTTTCACAAGATCTGATCCTTGTAGGATTAAGAATAGGTTTGGGACCTGTTAGAGGTTTGGTTTTGCTTTTGTTTTTGTTTTCATTTTCTCTTAAGTGTCAGGCTTGTATGTTTGGATGGTTCCATAATATTCTTGACTAACATCTTCAAGGTCAAGTAGAAATCCAATGACTAATTTTAGATTTTACAAAGAGTCTTCTGTGTGGGCAAAGAGTCTTAGTACTGAGAGTTCTCCCAAAGCAGAGAGGTTCAGATCTGGGTATCTCGTTGCATGCTATGAAATTCTCAATTTTCCAATTCCTAGTTGTACTTGGTTTAATTTAAAAGGTAAATACCTAGCGTTTATAGGAGATAAGGAAATTAGAAGCTGAAGTGTAAAAACCACGTACTATGAGGCCTTTCCAGAAAGGCAACCAAGGCTTGATAGAGTGCCCGCACTGGGGTGTCCATTGTCAGTGAAACTTTCTCAAGGTTTCCACCTGCGGGCTGTGCCATTAGGGGGAAGGCGCATCTCATCAGATCACCCACTTGCTTCCTGGAGACCCAACAGGCCTGCATTACCAGCAACACCAAAGCCACGCCTAATGCAACTATGAAGGCAGGCTGTTTTAACAGCCCCTGGACCTTGCGTCCTTCTGAACCAGTTTCTGAAGCACAAGTCAAGTGAGTTTGAAAAAATGACATCATTAGACTCTTGTTGATACCCCAATGCAAGCCCAGTCATCACACTGTCCTTGCAATGTGACCCATTCCCCTTCAGGGTGGAGACTAAATTTCTATAAGTGCCTGGGGAGCCTGGAGCTTGGGTTCTACCTATCTGTTGACTTCCCTCCCAGTCCAGGTCTCTCCAACGTGACTCTGCAAAGAAGGAACCTCACTTTCTGTGCTTCTCACAGCCCTGCTGATCCCCCTGGCTGGCACCTGTCTTTCCCTCTTTTTTTCCCAGTGTTCAATGTATCTCTTAAGTTCGGGTAGCAGCTTCTTCAGGAAGCCTCCCTAGCATTCACCTGCCAGAAGTCTGAACCACTGATCTCTGCCTGCTCTCCTCTTGAGTCCTATACAGAGCCCACCTCAGCACTGGGACTTTGGGTCCCTTGTGAGGCCTGGTGCATCATGAATACCAAATAAAGATTTACACAGTGAATCTAAGCATAGTTGACAGTTTTCCCAGGTAGAGATAGGAGACAGAAAATAAAGACAAGAAAACGATGATGGGGTTTTGTTTTATTTTTTGTTTTTGCAGTACAGGAGGTTGAAGTTAAGTCCTTTACACTGAGCTATATCCCCAGACATTTGTATTTTTTAGTCTCTGACAGGGTTTCCCTCAGTTGCTTAGGTTGGGCTGGAACTTGCAGTTCTTCTACCTAAGCCTTCCAGAGTGCTGAGATTTCAGGAATGCACCATCACGCCCAGCTAAAAGAACTCTTCCGGAAAGTGGTGTTATTTAAGAATGCATGTGTGTTTCTGTTTTTCAGTGCCTTCCATTTTATGAAGTGGTCTTTCCAGATCTTTGGCCACCACAGCTGAATATTAGACAAGGAAAAATCCTGGGAGTGATGTACTTGGATTTAGAGTAGTGGATGCAAGTGAGTGGCTTTCCCATTCTCCATGATCTGAGCTATATTGCCCATAAATAGTGGTGAAGTATTTTCTCTAGTCTATTTTTTTCTATCAATTTTTCCTAGTGCAATGGCAAACAGAAACATTGAAACAACACCCATATTTTGAAAGCAGATTTATTTACTGTTGGATGGGCACTGACAGGGGATCAACTGTCCCTCAAAATGTCAGCCTCCAATCTCTGGTGGTCTAGAGCTTATATGGGATAAGCAAGCAGGAAGTACAGAGACAGAATGGCTTGTCAGTTGGGGATTGGTTTATACAATATACAGCACAGTGACCACGTGTTTCTAAGAAACAAAAGTAACAGGAACTACTACCTGGGCAACTAACAGACTAAAGTATACTGACTGAGGGGGTGGTGGTGCATCTTCTGCCACATTTCCCCCCTCTTTTAGTTTTCCCAGCAAATCTTTTTCTGGACATATTACACATGATCTTCTGAGACAAGACCCCACTAGAAGCAGTAACAGGGTTGTCAGTGATTCAGGGATGGGTCCTGGCCACAGTCCCCAAGATTGTCTGATTACAGAGTTTTTCCTTAAGTTGCTTTTGGGAAGAGATATAATTTAGGCCTGTCTAGTCTATAACTTTACTTTGTCAAGGTAGTGAGGGAGTTAATCTGATCTAGGAGAGTGTCCAATGTGCCTTGGCCACTCATCAAATCTTAGTCAAGTGTTTGATGGATTGTTTTATTAAACCATCTGTAGTGTTTAAGGCAAAAAACCACAGTTAGCAGGAGAGCTGGGAAGCAAGAACTGAGGTAAACAGCATAAAGATCAAGGGAAATAGATATGAAGTAATCCTATGAATGGTGTTCTCAAGCTTCAGCCATGTTCATGGACTGGTCAGCATCTAGACTGACCAGAGTGGGGCTTTGAGTGTGTTGTCTCTTTAGAGTGAGCCACAGGGGAACTGTCCAGGTCAACTTTCCAATGGATTTATATTGTGATCCAAATATTGTAATCATTTTTCTTGTCCTCCTCACAGCTTGAGAAATTTTATATTTGTAGTCCCCTTGGAAAGCTATTGGAATCCTAGCAAGTGAATTCCAATCTACCACCTCCAGTGCAACCTGCAGCAAGAATAAAGACATTAAGACGTATTCAAAGTTACAGACAACCAGGAGGTCCTGAGTCTGGTCCAGGTGAGGATAACAGAACAAAAGCTCTGATCCAAGGCTTCACCCAGTATTTATTATCTCATGAAGAAGAGAGTAGCTCAAGGACGAGAGACAGTGAGATTGGCAGAAATTACATGAGCAATGTGAGTTTAGCTGGCCAGGGGGAGACCAAGCATCTCTGCAATATGAAAAGAAAAGACCAATCTGCATAACTCCATTGAGGTAGAATTTGAATAATTTAGGAGGCTGTTGCGTCAGTTTCTGATATGTAAATTTTCATGCCTTGGAAAGTCATAGCCTCTTACCTTATGGATTGAACCCAGTTGATATTCCTATAGCTTTGTGGCTCTGCCATCCTGCTGTGCTCAACCCTTTATGGGGAACATGGTGTGAGGTAACAGGAGACTGTTGACTGGCTTCAAGGACTACATATCAGTACCTTAGTGTCATGGTTTATGTTGGTGGCCCCCAGGCCTCATGTATTTGCATTGTACATTTGTGACTGGTTCATTGTCTAGTGCTTGGATTGATGGTGTCAGTGCTACACCCTCCAAGGGGGTGGAGCCAGGATGTGATGTAATGGCAGGAAGAAGGGGTGTCTCTCTCTTTTGCCGGTTTCCCCTTGCTGTTTGTAGTTGCCATGAACTGCGGCCCCACCATGCCACCCTACCTTGGAGCCAAGTGAGTATGGACTGAAACCTCCAAAAACTGTAAGAAATAAACCTTTCCTTTCCCAACTTTGGGCATCAGGTATTTTGTCTCAGCGATGAGTAAAAAGTAACTAAGACACTTAGCTAGCCTTACTTGCATTGCCTAGAGCCAATTGAAGAGGGGAGGAAACAGCATAGATAGTTCTGTACATAGCAGTACATGGAGACAGGGTTCGCTTTAACTAATGCTGAAACAGTTGTTGTGCACTCCAGGGGAGCCACCCAGGTCATCTCCTACAGACCTAAGGCTGGATTTCTGCAACTTGTAGAGTTAGTTAATATGCACCTGGGTTACAGGTCTGTGTGGGAATGTGTATAGGGATAGCTGGTCTTTTAACTGGTTACAAGCCGTTTCCATAGGGATATGTTTTATGTCTGCAATTTATCTATATACCTTTAAAGGGGGAGAGTCCACTATACTTCATGAGGCCAGGGCCAGTGACATGGACACTGATGCTTGAGCTGGCTGCAGAGGTGTGGGTGCAGCACTGAAACTTGGGCTTGCAAAACAAATGGTGGGGGGCAGGTCTGCTTCTGATCTTTTGGGAGTACTGGATAGTTTTTCTGGCTGGGGTTGATGTTTCAGTCAATCAGATCCCCAGAAGGGCTTAGGAGTGCAGGTTTGGCACTGTTGGTGGCAGGTTTTCAAACAGTAGCAGGAAGCAGTGGCAGGAGAGCTTTGGCCAAAATAGCTTTGTCCAAGGTGATCACAGCATATCTGGCCTGTCAGACTCCATTTCTAATAAAACCGCATCTGTAAATAGGGTGTAATCAGCGTCCGTCAGGGCTTTATTCCACCATTATTCAGGAGGTCCAGTGCGGCATGTGGCACCTGGACAGTTAGGTCTTGGTCTAAGGTGAGCTTGGCAGCTTTCTTGATGGGAAGGACAGTGGTTGTTAGAGCATGGAGGCAAAGGGGGAGGGAAATCCTAGGCGACCAGATCCAAGTATTTGCACAGGTAGGACACTGGATACTCCCAGGGGCTGATAGTCTGAGTAAGTATCATTCTTTTTGTGAACTCAAAGATCCAGATTTTATAGAAGCCAGCAACTACATGAAACTTGTGGAGATTTTTCATAACCAGATTCTGCCAGATATTGTAGAGAGTGTTTGTATCTCTTCAGCAGGCAGCTTGGGTGTTTAATCAGATGCATAGTAATATTTGTGCTAGGAAACTAGTGAGGTCAGCTGTGAGGGTTTCTCTGAAAGAGAACAAACAAGTTTTTGAACCTCTGAGAGGTTGAGCCCAGGTCAATTAACCTTTGAGTTCAGAACTGGGGCAATGAAGACCACTACAAAGTGGCTCTGAGCAAGATTTAAAATTAATCCATTGACTTTTTATGTTTACTTGTGAGTCTTTCCCTAGTCTAGGCCCCTTGCCTAGAGATGGGCAGCAGATTCATAGTAAGTGAACCTCTATTAATCGCTGGTCCTGGATGACCTATAGTGGCCTATGATGCCGGAGATGCCTCAGAGGACAAGATAAGGCCACGGTTGAGGACAGCTGGCTGAATTAACTGGATAGAGACTGTAGCTGCAGGCATCTCATGCTTGCATGAGTGTCAACTTAGTGATAGATAGTTCTCCTAATTAGCATAATTTATTACTTGGGGAAGCCTGCACTGACCCCCAAGGTACTGTTTAGTTTCCCATGCTTTCCTCAGAATTCCCTTCCATTGTTTGAAAACCAAGTAAGTATGGGCTGCCCAGAGAAGTTCTTCGTCTCAGCCCCCAGAGAATCTCAAATTCTGATAGAAGGTTTTGTTCCTCCTGGAGCCCTAAAGTAATACCACTTGTTTCTTTTATTTAAGCCTTTGCTGTCCACTTGTTTGGGAGATGGTGAGCCTGATCAGTGCACAAGACAGGGGTCTTTCCATTTAAAGGCAAAAAGGACCTGGCTGACAGGAGCCAATCAAAGGCAGATGAGGCATTCTTTGGGTCTAGCTAGGCGTATCAGCAGGCTGTGGGTGGCAGAAACCTTAGGCAACTTATATGGAGGGCAATAGTGGTGGCACTGGCAGCTCAGAGATCTTAAACCGGCTTTACAGGAAGAAGAGGTATATTTTAGCAGTTTGACAGTCTATAAACATTTCACAGTTTTGAAACCTCTGGATATGTGTCTGAATTTCTAGCCAAGTCTCTCATGGCACAAGAGACTGTCTGATGTAGGTGTGAATTGCCTGGGATGGCACAATCAGAGGCAGGTGGTTTATGGCCCAATCCCAGGGCCAAAACTGTTGCCAGAGCCTCCCTCAAAATAGTGGGAGAGTTCCCAATCCCTTGTGGCAGCTGATGTGTGGTTGGTTGCTTGTTTGACATCTAACAGCAATGGGGGTTGTGGTGAGGTGCATGGTTGATGTCTAGGCCTGGAGGTGAGTCTCTGACTCACACCTCTGGGAAGAGAGTTGTCAGAACTTTAGGACTGCAGTTACCTGTCTCAGGCTGATGCAGGCATCATCTTCCTCTCAGAGAATAGTCAAAGTTGAAAGTGAGGATTAAACGAGAGGAAGGCTGACTGGCTGGTGACAGGGACTTACCTCTAGTGAGATGTCCTTCCAGGCTGCAAGTTTGTGATGAGAATCTATGGCTGGACAGATGTCCTCCCAAGCTGTAAGTTTGTGCCTGACAGAGGTGGTGAGAGGCAAGAGTCCCATTTGCTCCAGTGATGGTAACTTTTTGACAGAAGGAAACTTTTGAAGGCAGAAAGTTCTGTTCCATTGGCTACCAGGAAAGTCACAGATTTGTAATGACTGTGAGCTCTTGAGGACCCAGTTTGATAGAGCCTGGTCTGTCGTATCCATCCAGGCCCAACAGGGTGAGTAGAGATTCAGGTTGAGGTGGGACTGGATGGTCAGGTTTCTTTGTGGCTCACAGATGGGAGGGGCATTCATTTTTGTGCCCATAGCCCTTATAACTCATAGCCAGAATGTGTGATCATCTAACAGACTAGATTTTCTTACAGACATCAGATGCTTTTCTTTTGTCAGGTTTCTGGGTAATAGTAGTTGATGAACTTTTTGTCCCCCCTTTTTGATTTCTTTGAGAAGTGCTTAATTGGGTTGCTTCTAGGCAGGGTGACCTTTGGGAAAGGCCATGGCAACTCATTTGTCAGGGCTGACTATCCAGTTTTTTTTCAGTCAACATGTGGGGAACTCAGACGGAATTGTCATCTAGAGCAGGCACTAGAAGATGCCATCTGATGCCAAGATAGGCATAGTCATGAAGCAGAAGGTTAAGGGCGAGGGCTCCTATGACTGAATGCCAGCAATGGCTAGCTGGAACCCGTTTGATTGGCTAGATGTAGATGAGTTGGCAACAGGGAGTGCAGCTGTAGGTGTTGGCAGCTACTCTGGTGGCTGACAAGGGTGCCAAGGTGGAATTCTCAGGAAGAATAGGCCTCTTTTTTTTCCTTTGAGGTGCAGGAAGCAGTTTGGTTTCATTTGTAACTCCATAAAAGCCCCTTTTCCTGCAGCCAGGACTGTGACTTTTGACTAATTAGTTCCCATCTTTGACTTCCTACAAGTGTGCTGTGTGCCCTTGAATGAGGGCACAACCGACAAAGGGTGAGTGCCCCTCAGAAAGAGAGAGAGAGAGAGAGAGAGAGAGAGAGAGAGACCATTCAGATGCCCACCTAGCTGTGCCCCTCACAGGGACTTAGGTGTGACTTAGCTAAGGAGGGTGCAAGACTTCCATTATGCCATATGTTGATCACCATAGAACTATAGATGAGGGCCTAATCAGCCACCTCAACCAATTCTTCCCAGTCTTGGTGCACAAACAGAACAGCCTATAGTTTGCACTATCTGTTTCACTCACTCACACACTCATTCAACAGGCATTTAGGGGTTAAACATTCCAACCCCATTTCCTTGAGGGTGGTCCTGATTAAGGAGCATTTATCGGACTCCCTTTCTGCTTGAGCTGAGCAGGACTGACAGACAGACTAACCGGTGTGTCCCAGGGAGCCTTGCTGAAATCAAGCAGACAGGCAGACAGACAGACAGACAAACAGTGTCCTCCTCCCTTTGGGGGTCTAATGTGAGCCACTCAAGTGGGGAGCTGGAAATCCTCCTATAGACTTCTGAGGGGACTTGAGAAATCTCAAGGGTGTGCCTTCCTGTCAGAACCTGGAGAAGTCCTCACTCCATTCACAAGAGCCATTACCTATGACCAAAGAGATCAACATGGTCAGTCTTCCTGGCAAATGCATCAGATACAACAGCAAACGGAAACACCAAAATGACATCCAGGATTTAGAGGCAGATTTATTTAATGTTGAGAATCAATTGTCACTCAATCTCAGGCCCTGATCTCTGGTGGTCTAGGGCTTACATGAGATAAGCAAGCAGGAAGTACAGAGGCAGAATGACTTGTCAACTGGGGATTGGTTTATAAACTATGCATCACAGTGACCAGCCCTTTCTAAGAAACAAAAGTAACAGGAACTGGAACAGAAGCTATTACCTGGGCAACTAACAGACTGAAGTGTACTGGCTGGGGTGGGATGGGGGGCATCTTCTGCTATATTAGAACAGTTTGGGCAAAGTAGGAGAAGAATTTAGAAAAATGTCCCTTGAAATACCCCTAACTAAAAAGCAGTGTTAAAGGAAAATATATGTCTCATAGAAATGCAGTTTAGTTATTACACATATGGGATGCATTTTAACTCCATTCAAAAAGTTCCTGAAGCAAAGAATCCCATAAATATACAAACTGCTTTATTATGCTATTCAACTGAATTCAAAAGCACTATGGGGAATTTAATATAAGAAACGTTAGCTTTTGAAGACCACACCTAAATTTTTATTATTGTTGGCATATTTATTGAAACTTGTAGCATACATGATTGATTTATTTCCATCCTAGTTTGCTGAAGTCATGTTTAAATTTTGATTTCCATTCAAGGCTGAGTTGAATCTTTGTAATCTTATTTGAAAGATTTTGCTTTTTACAGTAGAAGAATAGGTCCACATTAATTTTTATTTCTATAAGTAGCAAAACTGTCTTTCGACCTTCTTTTGTACAGATAAAGTATTAAAATTAGATGGCACTGGGGTGCTGAAAATTTAAGAGGATTTCCTGGCAAGTGTCACTTCAGAACTATCTTGTAGCGGTACCTTAACTCTACAGGTACAGACCCAGTAGCAGAACCACCTGTGGCATGTGAACATGCATGACTCCAATACAGTAATGATCATGTGACATACTACTTATCCCAACCATAAAAATAGCTCTTGGGGGATTTCAGTCAGGGTTTGGAAGCATAGGCTTGGGTACAATTTGCATGTGGCTTACACTGTCTGCTGTTTCTGTGCCAATAGTATAGTAAAATGCAGTTAAAGAGAAGATAAGATGCTGGCTGATTGAACGGAAAATACGTAATAAACTGAGTATCTTACTATGAAACCCAGATCTCTTTTCACCAACTCTGAGCCACCTCTGACATGACAGGGCCCCTTGGGGAAATGGCCTGGACTTGCACCAAGTGAGGAAAGTATTCCAGCAAAGTTAGATTGTAAGAATTCCTCTTATTGAAAGAAGTCCTTTGTAGAGAGAAGGGAGGAAGGGTTGGCGGTGGGACTTGGAACTTGGCTGTCAGCTTACTGTCCAACAACCCCCTGCCCTTCTCTTGCAAAACAATCCTCCCAGACTCCAGGATTCTGAGGCAATTGCGATCCCAGTTCTCCTCCTCACAGATACTCACAAGTATCTAGCTTCCTCTAAATTATTGGTGAGTCTCTAGGGTCTTCAAACTGTTGTGAACCTTAGAAATTATTAGGCAATACCTACCGTGAGGCTTCATTGGCCTTGAGGAAAAAAAAGGAAAAAAAAAATCCATGCCCTCAGGAGGTATGTCATCTTGTTTTCTGTTGTTGTAACAAACTACCTGAGGCTGAATAATTTACAACATTAAAAAGATTTATTTACCTCACAGTTTTAGAGGCAAAAAACCCAAAAATCATGTTGCCACTTCTGCTCAGGTCCTCTGGGTGCTCCATGACAGACAGTATCATAGCATGAGTGAATGTGAGAGGGAGAGATCACATGGCAACACAGGAAGCCAGAGAGAGGGGTGGGGTCAGACTTGCTTTTGTATAGCAATGCTGTCGTGAGAACTGTGGCCATTAATCATCATATATCAACCTTCATTGGATTAAGAAACATGCAGAAAAGTAGTAAAGAATGCTCCTGGATATGTCTGGATAGTTCAAGGAGGCATAACCTTAGGTATTATGTATGGTTCCTTGTGCATTCCTATATGGTACTGTTCCCTTCTCTGTTTCCGAGCCACCATGGACTAAGCAGTTTTGCTCTGCATCACCTTTCTGCCATGGTGTTTTTGTCTTGGTGCCAACCTACCATGGCCTGAGTTTCCAGAAACCATCAACCAAATTATACTCCTCTTTTTTTGAGTTGTGGGTTTTGGGTGTTGTGTCTCAGTGATGAGCAAGTTGACTAATACACAAACTAGCCAGAGATCCATGAAAACTACCTCAACATCTTCCAAAAGTGATGTTCCCAATCACTTTTCATTATATTCCTCTGCTTGAAATGTCCCACCACCTTTCGTGACCAAGTTTGCAACACACAAGACACAGGAGCAGACACTCAATCCATATCCTCACCATGTCAGGGAGCTTCTCCAGATGATTGGTTCTGAGAACAGCAGCATCTCAGACAAAAATCCCTTTTGTTTAGTGCTACCCTTGACAGTTTCTAAGGAGGTCCTATACGGGATTAATGTTTATTGACTTCATCTTTCTCTTTGTCTCAAACACTGTTTTCTCCTAATATTTCAGCTGATCACTTCTTCTATTGAGCAGTGATTGACATAGTTGACTTGTTTTTATGGGCCATGTTAGAAAAAAAATACATCAAAAATGAAGGATGTTCACACTGAAACCCACAATAGGAAGGTAGAGAAGAGTAGAAAGGAGATGCAACAGCCCAGATGAATCTTTGCCTCCCGTTTCACATTTCTTCAGGTGTGGAGGGAGCATTGCTTTACTGTTGAAAATGTTATTTTCCAATAAAGGCAAGGCAGGAGGCATCTCAATTCCTAACTTGAAACTGTACTACAAAGCCACAGTGATAAAATCAGCATGGTACTGGCAAAGAAATAGACCTGAGGATCAATGGAACAGATTAAAAGATGCAAGTAAAAGTACAAAGACACTCAGCTACCTTATATTTGACAAAGGGGCCAAACATGTTCACTGGAAGAAGGATAGCCTCTTTAATAAATGGTGTTGGAAAAATTGGCTCTCCACATGCAGAAGACTGAGACTAGATCCATGCCTATCACCATGCACAAAACTAAAGTCTAAATGGATCAAAGACCTAAACATTAAAACAGAAACACTAAATATACTAGAAGATATGGTAGGTAGAAGTCTTGGAGACATAGGGGTAGGCAGAGAATTCATGAACAAAACGCAAACTGCACGGGAAATGCTTCAGAGAATCAACAACTGGGATCTCATATTATTGAAAAGTTTCTGCACTTTAAAAGAAATCACCAAAAGAGTGAAAAGAAAACCCACAGAATGGGAAAGAATTTTAGCCAGCAACCCCTCAGACAAAGGATTTATATCAAGAACATATAAAGAATTGAAAAACATCAAGCCCCCCAATTCAAAGACCCAATTCAAAAAATGGGCATCTGAGATGAACACACAGTTCTCAGATGAAGATATACATGCAAATAAATATGTGAAGAAATGTTCACCATCACTGGTCATTCAAGAAATGCAAATTAAAACAACATTGAGATTTCATCTCACTCCAGAAAGAATAGCTGCCATCAAGAAATCAACTGATAACAAGTGTTGGCGAGGCTTCGGGGGAAAAAGGAACACTGCTCCACTGTTGGCGGGAGTGTAGACTGGTGCAGCCACTATGGAAATCAGTATGGAGAACTCTCAGAAGACTAGGATTAGAAGCTCCATTCAACCCAGCTATTCCCCTCCTGGGTATTTTCCTAGAAGAACTGAAAAGTTCATATCACAGTGATATATGTGCACCCATGTTTATAGCAGCACAATTTGTAATAGCTAAATCTTGGAAACAACCAAGATGCCCATCAACTAAGAGTGGATGAAAAAGATGTGGTGTTTTTATACAATGGAGTATTACTCAGCTATGAAGAAGGATGATCTTGAGGCCTTCATAGGGAAATGGATACAACTTGAGACTATCCTTATTAGTGAAATAAATAAGAATCATATTTATAAATATCACATTGTGTCTCTAGTGTAAAAATTAACAAGAAATATAGGAGTAATAAAACCCAAAATGCATAATTGCTACTGTAAAAAAGAGGAAAAGAAAGTGCTCTAAAGGACATAACTGCATGTATGTTTAAGTGTGTAAGATAGATGACCATATTACTGTTTTTGTTAGATGGTTGAGCAGAACTGTTTGCAGTCTCACTATCTGAATGTCTACTTTGCATGCTTTAATTTTGTAACTTGAACAACTATTTCCAAGATGACAGTATGTAATTTATTAAGTAGTGATTTCTTAGTGTTTTTTTGTTCTTTTTTTTCCTTTGGAATTCTGTATTGTTGCTACCCTTTTTTCTGTTTTGTCTTGTTATTTTTTTCTCTTTAAATAAAAAAGTTATTTTACCCTTTTCTCTCTGATCCCAACCAGCTTCACCCTTAAGCCCTCAATCTGAGCAATAATCAAACGTAGAAGTAATGTTACCCCATTGTAAGCAACCATGAGAATGTGTGATGACAGAAAACCTTTCTTGTTCATTCCCATACTTCTATGTTGCCAGTGCCTACAGTACCTGCTCTTTTCTGTTAATATTTGTTAAACAAAATGAAATACTTAGGGGAAAATGGCAAGAAAAAGGAAAACAGCAGAAGTTGATGTTGCAAGAGATTTGAAACAGGTAATATCAGTTTAGGAGGTGAGCACGTGATCCCACCCAGCTAAAACTGATCAAGGATGGCTTCCTGGAGGGTTTGTAATTTGAATTGGACTCTGACAGTGGGTTTGAGTTAAATAGGAAGATGGCATCCGAAAGATACTAAGATTGAACAGTGCAGTCAGGAAATAATGAGGTGTGATCCCAGTTCTAGGTAGAAGAGTTAGCTAGAAAAGTTAGAGTAAAAAAGCTACATAATTAATCAAAAAATTGGATTAAATCAAAGGAAAATCTTACATTTCTAGAATTTTTTGGTTCCTTTCTTTTATATTCCTGTCTTTTCTTCACCTACACTTTTTGACTTCTCAATTTTCTTTTATGCTTCTCTTTCAAGAATTACTCTTAGGTTAGAAATTAATTGGTTTAATGTCCCTGAGTAGGATCTGAAGAGGTACTTACATGGTATAATTCCTGAAACTGCGCGTTTCAATGTCTGAAGTGCATTAAGTTCACTATCTTTGTAAAAGCTGGTTCAATTGGATTTTTTAAAAAATACTTCATAGCATATGAGAAAAAAACCAAAGTGAAGGTGACCTCTAAAATGAATGTGATTTTATTTACCTATATTTTTGAAATGTGTATTTACAAGGAAAAAATAATGTTTTCCAAAAAGGGTAACGTCCTGAATGAGGCTTGCCAACTTAGGCTGACAGAATAATACATATCCTGAAGATGACTTGGTTATCAAAATTGTTAACCGATGGAAAATACACTCAAATTCTGAACATTTCTCAGGGTTCTAATGATAGAGCAAATGCAATAATCAGCAGCACATTTCCTGCATTACTATGCAAATCACGCCACCACCAAATTAATAGTTGTCATTAGTTGTGTTTCCTGGTTTGTTTTATCCCTTTCATTTTGGTATCAGAGGTTAAGAAAAAAGGCATACTTCTATTATCAGTCAACTTTTGACTACATGTAGTTTTCACTCTTTTTGGCCAAGTTCTAGTTCACTGACACTGACTTAATGGAAAGAAATGATAGTACTATTAAAAAATAATTATGGACTTAAAATAGCAGATGTATTCTTAACCACCATGGTTATATTAAAGATATGATTAGAACTTTAAGTGTAACTGTGAATTATCTTCCTTCTATTGTTTCGGGAGCAGAGGGTGGAGTACATATGATTCTGAATGATATTTTTTTTCCTTTTTAAAATTGTTTTTGGTTGGAGATATAATTTAAAGGTAATTTTGCTATGGAATGCTCTAATAAGCCACTTTAATGGCTTATCAGTGGCTCCCAAGGTGGGTGGGAAGAATGAGTGGCATATCAGAACCAACAGGGAGATTTTTTTCAATGTACACTCTGTTCCTAGAGATTGTTCCATATAATTTAGGGATCTATTTCCCTTACTCCTTGCCAGTATGAACAACTTCTGTTAATGCGTTATAAAATCTTTTTAGCTTTTGGGGGATACACAAGGGTTCAAAAGTATGGCTTGAATGAATTTTATAACTAAGAGGAAATGACCCACTATTGCTTAACTCTCCTGTCTCATAGGATAAGACTAATTATCAAGTACTGTGTATCCCTCATGTGTTGATCTTTTGCTGGGTACTTATATGTGTTGGGTACAATCCATATATTGTTCTCACTTTATAGATGAGGAAGTGGTGGCTAACAGAGTGCTCTGTGCCAAGTACACTGCATTGATTTATGTCCTTGCTTCTCTGGCTCCCAGGCTAAATCAGAAAGGACCCTGTCAAATCAAACAATCAGGCATGGTCTTACAATGAACATTCTAGTCCTAAAGCCAGAAGTCTTAAGATTCAAGAGGCATGGATGTGTTAGTCCTAGTCTGAAGACTGCCCAGCTCAAGGTTGGCAGGTGGGGGAGCATCAGCCTATATGGCCTATTCAGGCCTCAAAGGGACTGAATGGAGCCCAATCTTACTAAGAAGGGCAATTTGTGATTTGTTTTGCTAGATTCACAAATTCCAGTGTTAATCTCGCTCAGAAACAACATGTCAGACTCACCCAGGTAATGTTTGACCAAATATCTGGGTACCCTGTCAAGTTGGCACCTAAAATTTACTATCATGATACTAGAAAGCAGAAGTGTGCTACAGAATAGGTGCGTAGTGCTTCCAGCAGTTCTTATTACTTATCTCTTTTCTTTTGGTTATATAAGCCAGTAACCCTCTAGCTTCTGCTCCCTTTTGGGGGAAGGATAGAAGACTTCCTACTAACATGAACTATTCAGTACTTCAGAGCATGGTGGTATTGTTTTTGGTGAAACTGGTGCAAGGCAAGAGCTGAACCTATTGTATTGAAATGCACCAAAACCTGAAAAGTACAACTGCTGGTCCCTACAAGGCATGTTCTTGCTGAGGTTAGGGGTCCGGGCACTGGCCATGAGGCAAACATATTGTTTCTGGGCAGCTCATAGAGCAGGAGAACTATGTTTTGGGAAACTTAAATGCTTTTGATATATTTGCCATGTTTTAGTAATTTTAAATTTCTGCACAGGTTTTTTTTATTGATGTTTTTCTTGATTAAAAGTATAAGTAAAGCAAAATAGCCTTGGGGCCTCGTCCACACCATTTAAAAGTTTACCTTGTTTTTCTGAGATATTTAGAATAAATTCTCAACAACAGAAATTGGGTCTTGAAGTCCTCGTCATTTCCAAGGTTATCTTTCAGGCAGTTCCGATGTTCATGAATCTGTCTGTAATCTTGTACTTTTTGCGCTATGGAAATGAAACTAAAAAGACATGGATTCTCATTATTTCCCCAAGTAGTTTGTGCTTCTTTAGGTGCATCCATGAGTGCTAGCTCTGGTTTCATGCAGAAATACTTAGAACTAAAAATAAGAGGAGCCCTTCCAGCAATTACTGCAGAACCCTGCTGCACAGTAAAACAATGCACCTTGTTTCTGGCCAGCAGCCTCTCTTTGTGCTGGAAAAAGCCAACACTGCACTGGGGCTTGTTCCTGTACAGGTACGCACTGCTTAAGCTGGTCCATAGCTGCCGCGCTGTCTGCATCTGTCATGATGCATTCTCAGAGAGGCTAAGGCAAGCTGGGATTGCAGAACTATAATGGCACTTTGAACAAGCATTTACCTCATATTCTATAATTTGTAAAATAGGACAGTTAATATTTTCTTGATCTACTTTTTTAGGGCAGTTTTGAGAATAAATTGATGCAATAGATATGGAATAGTGTATTAAAATAATCCCAACGGTACTTTTCCAGATTGTTTTTTATAACATAGGACTAGTGGGCTGTAATGGGGCCGAGGAATTAGTAGCTTTTTAAATTAAAATCAGCTTAGGAATTCAGTAGTCTATAGTCTTCTATGGGTGCTAATGGGGGAAGAGGATTCTCAATCTCTTCTGGTCACAGCTTACTGAACTATCACAACCTGCGGAGAATCCAGACTTCTAAAATCTTTGCTCCAAACAACACTCCGTGTCTCCACTCTTTCCTCTTTCATAATGCAGATGGCAGGGTAAAGGAATACAATCAGGTCAGTGGGGGGAAACCTGTAATTGAGAGAAATCTAACGATTAGAGGCAATGTATGGGAGCATGGAGCCTGTAGCTGGTCACCAAATAGGGGCTAATCTTACCTTAGGAGATGCAGCGTTGGAAAGGACTTCTAACTTTCAGCATCTCCAGTAGCTTGCTGAGCACCAATTTTGTGCTGTACATCCTGCCTGGACATCCCAAGAAAATGGAGAATAAATTGTGACTGAATGCAGGCAAACTCTATGTGGAAGTAGGAGAGAAGGTTCCTCGAGAAGGGAAGTGGTGAGGAGAAGGTAACAAGTGTTTGTCTTGAGCCAAAACGGAGCAAGAGCGCTGCTCAGGAACCCAAGAAACAAAAACAACAACAACAAAAGAAAGTCTGCCTCTCTGCCTTACCACACTTGAACTACGCAGAGATGCCTTTCTTTCTTTTTGTCTGTCTTTTTTCATCTGTCTTCTTTCTTTTCCTTTTTTTTTTTTTGTTAGTCATGTTTGGCTGCTGGGAACAAAAAGCCATTTCTTGGGGCCTTCTAGGGGAGCAAAAGGAAAATTATAAGGGTGTGAAGTGCAGTGATTACAAAGATGTGGAGGCAGGAGGCTCTATCAATTGCATATGCTTCCTGGCTAGGTATAATCCATTTCAGCTTTTGTTGCATAAACAAACAAACACAACCAGGCAGCAGCAAAGACAGAGGGTCCTGCCAGCAGACTGCCTGCAGGAGGGCTGCTTAGAGTGCAAGACTCTTTTCTTCCTTTGACAAATTTTTTGCCCTAAAGAAAAGAACTGAATGCTTTCCTTCCTCGTGACTAGAACAATGAAGCGAGTGACTCAAGAGTTCCCCTCCTGGGAAGGTGGCATTTTCTTGCCTCTTTTGTCTGGCTAGGTTTGGCCAGTGACCCAGGCCCCAGAGCTGGCCTGGAGCTTTGGCCCACGGAGTAGCTGCTTCATGTGCAGGCTCTGTTGATTGCATCCTACCCTTCGTCCCAGCATGCAGCTGCTCAACGCAGCCTCTGAGTGTGGAGAGGAGCTGACTCCAGGCAAGCCCTGCATGGGGGAAGAGGCTGGAATAATGGCTCGCTGGGAGTTTCGGTCTGTGAGGCAGTTACCAGTGTCTGGTCAGAGGTAATCACAGTTTGTATGAGCCCTTCACTAAAGAGCAGCATGATTAATGAGCCAATGCAAACACAATTGGACAGTCTCAGTCCTGAAATTGGGTCAGGGCAGGGCAGTCCCAAAGGTAGACAGGTATTGTTACAATATTGAGACAAATAAAAAAACCCCATCAAGCACCTTTCTCATTCAACTGCTGAAGGAATGAGCTTGTATTGTTTTAGTGTGCAGTTTGATGAAAATATACTAGAGGCTTTCTGTAAATTATTGGACCTAATGTAGAAATCAAGTATTGCTATTTTCATCTTGCAGTTGAAATAGACATCCGGAGGTTAAGAAAGTTGCCTGAGGCAATTGCATTAATATGTCTAGTAGAAGAACCAGAAACCAAATCCCACCTTACTAGACTAAAACCATTTTTAATTAAGTGCTCCATTCTAGAATGATCCTGTGAGGTGTTTTCATTTTTTCTCTCTGTGTTTATTCTGGTACCGATTCTTTATTCTATTCATAAATAATCAAAGAGCTGTGCCTGTAGGCAAATCTGTGCCAAACATAGTACACAGAGTACTGGGACTCTGTGGAGGGAAGGTAGAATCCAGTAGATGAGAGCGCATCTTCTGCTTAGGAGGGTACCATGATGGGAACCACAATACAAGATAAGCAGACCTCTCACTGCAAGAGCCCAGCAACCTCTGGTAACCATGGAGGTAGGTGGAATGCAAGTGAAGGAAGAAGGGTTCCCAGCAGCAGACCTCTGCTACTCACTCTTCATAAGTTGAAGTATTTCTCCATTTATTAATTTTCTGTTTAATCTCTTGAAGAGAAGATGCTATGATTTAAAATATTACCCACTTTCTTGGTTTTTTGGTGCGGAAGCTGAGGTCCAGGAGATTTACGATGCCCTTCCCAAGATCACCCTATGGTTAGATCCAAAACTACTCCAGATCACAGGGAAAAGTCCAAAGTCTTATGCAGTCCATTCTTTCTTCTTTATCACTGAATTTAAAGATCTCTTCACAGCAAGGCATAGCCTAGAAGGGTCATTATGGATGCGATCATTCGTTCATCTCACAAGAAAGTCTACCTTCCCTTGATCACAGTAGTCATTGCCCATTCTGCTCAGAAATTACTCCCTGCCAAGATTGTCCGAGGTGGCTTCTGAGCCATACAACTTTAAATCCTTGAAGAAGTCCTATAAGAGAAGCAATATTATTGTCTTATTTTGCAAAGGATAACTAACAATCACTCTCTTAAACACTGCACCAAACCTAACAAAAATGCAGCCATCTTTTCTGAACATTTCCCATTTCTTCCAGTTACAGTCTGTTTTTAATCTAGGGAGGCATGTTTGAAGAGGGTAAGCTAAGAGATCCTGTTTATTATTTAGGCAACAGTTTCAGCGATGACTTTCATATGAACCTTATCAGTGTCAAACCAGAGTTTACTAACACTTTACTAATTTATAAACAGGCTTCCACACACTTACTTTCATGCTTAAACAAAGTAATACATATAAACATTTCAAAACATTTCTGGTGGGCAATTAATTTTTTCCTTTGGGAAAATATTCGATTGGTGATAATAATGAGGCAATGCATATTTTGGAGATAAATACTATTAAAATGGGTAGTTTGGTTTCATTCAGGAAGTTTGGGTGCTTAGAGTTTGTCATTAAATTTCTGTGTACTGGGGGATCATGTTCCACCAAGAGTGTGCTCAGGAATTAAGGGGGACCAAACATAAATTTTTTGGGTTACTTGGAAAAGTTGTGTCTTTTAAGGAGCTAAAATGTTTTTTTTTTTAAAAGAGTTATAGGGTACATCTAAGAATTCTCTCTCTACAGCTTTCAGATTTCTTCTTGCCCTTTCTATTTTGTCTTCTTTCTCCCCTCTCACCTTTCTTTGTGTAGCAGGTAGGCAGGGAAGGGAGAAGAGTAGATGTATTTCTTATGGCGTTTTGATTCCAGATTTTCCAAAGAAGCAATGTTCCCATCTATACTTCCTCCTTCCATCTGCTGTTCATCTTTGGAATCTTCAATGATCCCTCCTCCAGAAGTAACCTCTATGCCATTGTGACTTATATTTGCCAGCTACATTGAGATAACACCTTTCCTCAGTGGAGGGTCAGACCATTCTTGGCTAGTTGATTCAAGGAAGGTACCAACAAATTCCAACCTATAACTGTTGATTTCAACATGGAACCTACTGACCATCGAGTTTTGAAACCTTGTCTCCCAGGATTCATGAGAGGAACAATGAAAAAGCAACTAGGAAATTTTCTAAGTCCTTTTCTCTTTTTCCTGTCATATAAGAGAACAGCACATTTGTATACCTTTGAAGCTAAGCATGACTGTGTTAGTGAGTTATTGTCTCTATGATCAAATACTTGAGGAAAAAAACTTACAGGGTGAAAGAGTTATTTTTGATGCACGGTTCCAGAGGTCTCCAGCTATGGATAGCTGGCTCCAAGGCAGAAATACCACAGCAGAAGGGTGTGGCATGAAAAAGCTACTTACCTCATGGCATCTAGGAGGCATAAAGAAGTGGAAAAAGCCAGAGAGCAAGAGGCCGGAAACCAGATAAAGTCCCCAAGATCAGACTTCCATGACCCAGTCTCCTGTTTCCATCACTTCCCAAAAATGCCATCGAGTTATGACCTCATTAGTGGATTAAACTGTGGATAAAGATACAGCTCCATGAGCCAGTGACTTCCTCAAACCCCATTAGCAGCCAGGTCTTCAACATGATGAGCCTTTTAGGGGGATATGTTAGATCCCAACCATGATATTGACCTTGTTCTTGATTTGACCAAGGAAATATGAATGTGGGGCAAAAAACTACAAGGCATGCTTTACCACATTCTCTTTTCCTGTATCATAGCAACCAGAAATGTTATTGGCTAGAATTTGAAGACTCCACCAGCTAGAAATGCTCTGCTTGTCCGTTGACAGATGTATACTATATAGTGTAGGTACTGGGGAAGTGGTGGTCCAGACCTACATGTCCATCTGTGAGAGATTCCTGAACTAGATGATAGTTGGATTCATTTATTTTAGGTTATTTTTCATTCTAAATGCCCATGAAGTTGTAGCCTATGAAATTTTAAATTGCAAGTTAACTGACTTTTTGCTGAGTGCTGTCTCCTTAGTATGTTTTCTGATTTATACTTTTAACACAGTGGCAAATTTGTCTCTGCCTCTCACTAGCTATAAAATCTTTATTAGCCAAATCATGTAACCTTGAAACCCAGTTCTGAAAACCTAAAAGAGAGATGATGACAACTTCAACCTGTTTTGTGACAGTTCAGTGGAATTTTAAAGTCAAAGCAAAGTACTGCTATGAAAGTGTAGCTTTACCCTGTATATCTCAAGAGTGGCGTCCTTAACTGCATCATCACTCTTGGGTACAAAGCTGCTCTAATGCTCACCAGGGCCTGGTTGCTGCTATGGGCACTCCAAAGGTTGGGTAAGCAGCTATGGGACCTCACTGGATGGAAGAAACTGTTTTTGATCTTAATGACTAGACACCTCATACCCTTCAGTCAATCTCCTTTTCCAAACACAAGTTATACATCTTGACTTCCATTTGCAATGCATTCACCTATCTATCTCATTTGGCCAAAATGTTATAAAAATCACATCTTAGGAAACAGTTCCTTGGCCTTTTGGCTAAGATCAAATGTAGGAAACACAGCACGGTCAGAGGAGTTACACATAGGCTTCTGATTGAGACATTGATATTCTTTCCTTTGAGAGAGCTCATGACCCCCTTTGCTAGTTGATCCCAGGGTTTCTGTCTGTAGTGATCCAGTGTTGGGATCAGTCATGCTGGTGGGTTCCAAGGCTGCCTTTATTGACTCCTAAAGTTCTGCCTCTCCTGTAGGTAGATCTTCTTCCTTGGATATATCCCTACTGATTTCTATTGCATCAATCTTTTGTCATGGAGAAAAAGTAAAGATATTTATATTTTTTTCTTTTATCTTTTTAAGTAGCATATTCTTTATATTTTCATAAAGTTGTCATTGCCCAAAGAATCAGACAAACTCACTTCTTTTTCCATCTTTCCTTCCCCCTTTTCTTGCCTCCCTTCTTTTCAGTTGGCATTCAGCCAGTCCTCTGTTGCTCCAGCTTTCTTTGGGGAATCCATCTACTGGATAACTTCCAAAGCAGCTCCTGAGAAGGTAGTGGTGGCAAGTCCCGTGAATATAACAGACTTCTCTTTGGGGCACCACTAGCACAGGTTGCCTTGTCTTTCGGAGTGTGGCTAGGATGTCAGACCCTAAGGGCTTCATTCAGGAGTCCAGTCCCAGTGCACAGAGAGAAACCCTCTCCCTGCCCTGGAGCTCCATTGCAGCCAAACGGTTACAGCTTATCTTTAAGCAGATTAGTGAACCTTTGGCTCATGGCTGCCTTTTTTTCTATGCCAAAAGGCCTGGCAGATCAAAGCCAACATGACTTCACATAGCTAATGGCTTATCTCCTGCCTGTCCTAAGACCACTGACCTCTCAATTAGTGCTTTAACAACAATTTCTCTTTGGGGAGGAAATACTCATAGGCTGAAGGACAGTTTATACTCCCAGACCTCTGGCTCTGACCCCACTGGCTGTGTGGCCTGTCAGGACAGCTCACCATGCAATTAAGCAATGGTTTTCAGTTCTTTTAGAGAGACAAAAATGTTGTTTTTTCCAAAAATATCTGGAAGTGTCCTAGAGCATTCTACTTTTCATATCTAATGAGGTGACAGTGGAATTTGTTAGATGAGTATGACTTTATCAGGCTTTAATGCTAACATTCCTCTCAAATCCAGAGCACTGTGGCGCATCGAAGGAGACACTGATAATCCGAAGCACAGGGTGATTGATGCATCTCTGCACATTCCTTTGCTTTCTCTGGGAGACCTGCCCCTCACCCCCTGTGTTGTTTTAGCCTTCTTGGAGTTTTTTCCCAAACATGGCCTACTGGGTTGCAAGTTTTCAACTGATTAAATTTAAACTGAACGGTAGAGAAAGTTATTTTGTACACTGGCACTCAAAAATTCCATGAAAGAGGTAGCTTTTCAGACAGATGTTCTAGTCCGGTGATTGATGAATATGTCATTTTTTTTTTTTTTTAGCTAGCAGATAAACTCCTTTTATTGAATGTCTGTGCCAGTTACCCTGAGAGAGATGGTGGACGTGTATGACATCTCTCTCTTCTTGAGAAGCAAACCCTGTGATTAGAGAGAGAAAACAGTACTAGGAGAACGATTCATCAAATGTTAGACTGTTGCAGTGGAGGAGTACTCAGGCTCTTAGCCTGATCCAGGTTTGAATCTCAGCTTTACTTACTGCTAACTGCACACCCTTAGGAAGATTATTGAACTTCCCAAGCCCCATTTTTTTGTCAACAAAATTGGGAAAACTGTCCTGAAACTATGTCACAATGTTGTTGAAGGATCAGATGATATAAAGCGTGTAGCCAGTGTACAACATATGAGAAATACTCAGTAAACAGTAACTGCAATTTTGATTTGCTATGATGTATACATGGAGAAATGTCTGTTGAAAAGGAATTTACAGAAAGGCAGGGAGTCAGGAAGACCTGCCTGGAGCAGAGGCAGAAAGCAACAAAAGCTGGACATTAAAGGGACAGTTGGTAGGTCCTCAGGAGTTACTTGCTGACCCTTGATCTTACACTCAACTTCTGACTCATTTGTATCTTATCTGTGTGCAAGACTTGCTGAGAATTACTGAGACTGCCACGAAGTTCATTTGCTGGCTCTGTTCAGAGTGAGGGTCAGTTGTCATTTCCATCATAAAATCCATGTTTCATGGATCTAAAGCTTGGAATTTAAAATGACACGGGGCTTAAACTCTGCTTAGTAATTTTGATTTAAAACCTACTCAGAGAACAAGAGTTCTTAAGTCCACATGCCAGGTAATACCACTGCAACCTCTGTGGTGTAAGTTGCCTTAGAAAGTGAATTTTGCATCTGGACTGGCAAAGACAAATAGTTTTAAATAAAGAGCCATAAAACATCAGCACATTTAAAAGGCATATAATCAGCTGGTTTTGTTCTCTCTGGAGAAGGACGGCTCCCTTGGGAGGGTTCAGTTCTGCATTTTAACGATGACCTTCCAAAATGGCTACTTCAGAAAGGGTAGTTTAAACAGAGAAAGCAGAAACAACTTTACTACTTTATTGGATTTTAGAGGTATCTATTTAATTCATTTATGTTTTATGTAAAATTTTATTTTAAAGATAAAAATGCATTTCACACAATATTAGGACATAGTTTGTCTTTTGACTCATGTATCAAAGCTGTCATGACATCTAAACATCCATCTGTTAGCAGACTGATCAATCCTACAGCATTTTATTTAAAAATAACAAGATCCACATCCCACAATAAGTTTCTGATGATCAGGATCAACAAGGATCTTTAACATTTTGTTGAAAAAAGAAAAAGAAGATTGCTCTGATTTCATCTCTGAAGACATGAACACGCTGAGGGAATTTTCCACATGAAAGGTGAAGCACCTTTGGACATGCTCATGATTCCTTTGAAAATGTGGATGCTCCCTTGTGTACAGCATTACGCTGCAAGATCTTCTCATGGCATCCCGGTGAGTAGGGTAAGAACAGGCAGAGGCAATGGGCTGGGTTCTCATTTATTGCAGACATATGAATTTCCCATATCTTCTTAGTTTTCATTTTCCAGCATCCAGTGAATGGTTTTCTTACCTCAAGCTACCTTCATAATTAGACTAAGGTTCTAAGAAAGGCATCCAAAGGCTTAAACGAGGTAGATACAGGTGTTTAGTTTTAGACTCACCTGATGAATTGCCTGCCGCTGACTTATTCTAGCAGCAAGGGGCCAAGACTGCTCATAGACCCCCCTGGATGACTGCAGTGGTTTGAAAACCAGAATGTACTGGTTCATTTGTGAAGGAGATTGGGAAACTGATGACAGTACCGAGCACCTCCCTCCAGTCTCCACTTGCCCTTTGATCCTGGCTGGCTCTGAACTTGCTTTGACCCGTAGGATGTGGCTAAAGTGGTATATTCCTCAAATCCAGTGGCTGCGTATCATTCCAGTCACCATGTAAGAAAGCCTGGGCTGGATTACTGAATAACACGAGGCTACATGAAGGGAAAGACCACAGACTATGAGCAATAATACCCCAAACACGCAAGCATATAAGAGAGCTTCTAATACCAGCTGACTTACTGGCACCCGGAAGCAGCCTGCAATTGTGAACTCAACTAGACCAGTAAGATTTCCCAGTCAACTCATAGACACATGAGAAGCAATGATGTGTTTTTTAACCCAGGTGTCCATAAGTCAAATCTGACTTGGCAAATGTTTTGTAAATAAAGCTTTATTGGGACACCACCAGCACCACATATACTCATTAACATTCTTGGCTGCTGTTGTGCCACAACAGAGTTGAGTAGGTATCACAGAGAATGCCACAGAATGTAAAGCAAGCCTACTATCTTGCTTTTACAGAAGGTTGCCTGGCACTGTTTTAAGTTATTAAATGTTAGGTATATTTTGATATGAGCAATAAATAATGTATAGAAGTATGTTTATTATTAGGGCTTTTCAGAAGAATAAAAGAGAGAGAGAAGAGAGGAGAGAGATTTCTTATTAAATCCAAGATCTACAACTAGCAAAATGGAGGCACAGGAAAGCTGATAGTATTTTCACAGTCTATGTTTAAAGAATCACAAGAGTTAATAGTGTGAGCTCCAGTACAGAAGCTGGAAAGTTTGAGATCAAAAGAGTTGATGTTTCATTTTACCTCTGAAGATGGGAAAAGACCAACACCCTCGCTTCACGCAGTCAGGCAGGATGAGTTCCCCCTTATTCAAGGAAAGGTAAGTATTTTTTTTCATTCAGTCCTTGAGACTAATTGGATGAGGCTCTTACATTAGGTAGGATACTATGCTGCCTCCCTTAGTCTACTGGGTCAAACGTTGATCTCATCGAGAAATTCTCTCACAGCCACACTCAGGATAATGTGTACCCAAATCTGCCCCAGTCAAGTGACATATAAAATTAACCATCACATTTGGAATCAAAAAGTGAGATGTGACAGAAATAAAAGCCTAAAATTGATGATGTAGGCTTTGGATTAAGAAGAGGGCAGAAGGTGGCAAGGAAACCATTGGTGAAGGTTTACAAAGAAGGTGACAAAACTGCCATTGGATGAAGTCCAGATTAATGGGTGTGTGAAATGACAGTCCAGACCATCATTCATGGTAACACAGGGCATGGAAAGTTAGCTCCTAAATTTATAGATCTGGCTAAAGAAATCCCTAGACTGAATATTGAACTTGCTAACTGGCTTTGCCTAGCTGCATATAAATGCATATATATGAAGAAAACAGATAGCTAAAGGAAGAGCAATATATAGCTTATAAGTAGAATTTAGAGGAAACATAAAAGGCCCAACACATGCTTGGCTAGAAAATAAAACTTTCTCATTGCTAGCACACATACTGTCTGCCCCAGCCAATAGAAAATTCTCCAAGTGAAACAAAGCCTGGCTAACACAAGGCCAAGGTTTAAAATCCATCAAGGGTATGGCTGTAAGAGCTTTCATTACGACCTCAGAAAGCTTTTAAACTAGTGTCTAACAGATTCTCTAATGCACAAAGGACTGTAAGAATCTTAAGGGTGTATCTCACAGCAGGATCATACTCAGCCTGAAATGGAGAAGTCTACCTCAAAAAAAAAAATCATGGATATGATTTGGAGGACATAGACTCAACCTCAATCAGAGTTGAAGGGAACCTACAAAGTTAAAAACACATGTATTGTTCAAAATACCTCAAATTGGACCAAAAGAGATAGTTTATAATGAAAAGAACCTCAATACAGAGGGCAAAGTCAAGTTCCCAGAGAGTGGAGTGACTAAGGGGACCTTGGCTAATAGAGCCCTGATACAGTTTGTAGTTAGATATCCTCCACTCCCCAAGCCTCATGTGCTCATAGGTGGGGGCTTTGGGGCAAAGGCTGCATCATGGGTATGTGATGCTGAATTAGGGTACTGGGATTAAGGATATATGATAACTAAATTTGTTTATCTTAGATTTGGGTGTGGATAGTGGAAGCCTCACTTTGGGTGTGCGTGGCAACAACTAAAAGGTTTGTAGCCTGGATAGGATAAACATGAAAGGGAGGCTTGCTGCTGGATACCTTCTGCCTGCAATGCCTTGGCCTCTTTCTCCTCTGTGATGCCCTCTGTCATGCCACCCTGCCTTAGAGCTAGCTGACTATGGACTGAAAGCTCTACAAACTACTAGCCAAATAAACATTATGTCCTTTAACTTGTGGGTGTCAGGTATTTTGTCTTAACAAAGATAAAATAATTAAGAAGGCCACTCTAAAAGAGACCCAGTCAAGAAGCATTATGCACTTCTAGAGTAGGGAAGTCGCTGAGGTGTACCTGGTTAGATTCAGAATGCTGCATACCTGGTAGCTGACATATGATCTGTGATGGTTTGGACCTAGAATGTCCCCTAAAATCTCACGTGATCAGAGGTGGAGCTTTTGGAAATAAATTGGATCATGTGGGCACTTTAGTTAATGGTAGATTAACCTACTGATAAATTTGTGCCTAAATGTGCTCTTAGGAGATGAGGCCTCATAAGAAGAGGTAGGTGACTGAGATGCAAGAAGTGGAAGTGTGTATCTTCCTTCCTAGCCTCTCCCCATTTTCTAAATGTTCTTTATAATTTTATTTTAAAGAGAAAAAATTAAAAACAGAAAAATCAAGAAGCAAACAAACCTAAAAAACAGCAACAACAAAAGAGCTATATAGGTTTTCCATACAAGAAGGTAGGAATTTAACGATGGTTGTTATACTGCATATTGCTGTCTTTAAAATAGTTACTCAGGTTGCTAGATACAGAAATAAAACAAAACAGTAAAATGGAATGAAACATTAGATTTCAAAAACAAAACAGCAGGAAATCCCCCACAGTTGCCACAATGCACTCTGCCATCCTCCAAATAGATGCACAGACAGCTAGTTCCAAGTCTGCAGAGTCAGTCAAACAATGTAAGCATCATGCTATTCCTTTTACCTCAGTTGCTATCATCTCACCCTGGGTTCCTCTGAATCAGTCAATAACTTACTGGATGCTCTTCTTGTTTCCCAACCTGTGCATCAGCTAGCTCTTGGGAAGACATGGTTTGGCTTCTTGCTGTGTCTCCTCCTGTTCCCCATGGCAGACCCTCACTCACAGGAAAGTGTGGTCTGGCTTCTTTCTGAGTCTCCTCCCATTCCCCATGGTGGACCTTGGCTCATGGTATGGGGTGGTTCATCTTCTTGCTGCCCATGGTGGACCCTGGCTGATTGGAAGGCATAGTTTATCTTCTTCCCAGCTGCTTCGTTATTGTGCTGCTTCTTTATTGTGCTGATTCTTGGCTGCTATGACCAGCTTTTCTCCATCAGAGCCTTCCTACTTGGACTGTGGACTGAATCTTCTAAAATCCTTGAGACAAAATAAACTTCTCCTTAAAGTAGTGGGTGTTCAAAAGGTGACCATATTTTACAAATGGAAATAAGAAACATAATTTTCCAGTCTCTGTTATTCAAAGATGGAATCTGTTTCATTACTCTTTCTACTCAAACTTATGTGGGTCTTGTTTTGGCCAATAGAGTATGGCTAAAGTGACATTAAAGAGTTCTGTAATTTAGACCACCTGAGACCGTGAGTTGTCTGCCTTGACGCCTTGGGACACTGCCACCCTCATGCAAAAAGGCCCAAGATGCATATTGAACAAGGAGAGCACTTGGAGAGAGAGGCTCAGTTAACAACCCGTCCTTTGGCCCCAGACAGGTGAGGTTGGACATCTTAGACTCTCCCCACCCACCTGAGGGGCCAGACACCTAAGGCCACACATACAAGCCCAGGTAAGATTGGACAAGCACCTAATCACATAACACACACAGCCATAACAGACAATGAATTGTAGTCTTAAGAACTATACAGTGGTACCTCAGTTCACAAACTTAATTCTTTCACAATTCTGGTCATAAACCAAATTGGATGAGAACCAAAGCAAATTTACTCCTAAGGTTGACATTGATCCTAACCACTGAATTTGATTTGATTCTCACCCAATTTGGTTTGCAACCAAAATCTGGAAAAAATTAAGTTCATGAACTGAGACACCATTGTATTTTGTGTAATTTGTTATGCACTAGTCAATAACTGATAACTTTCCAACTAATTATTTTTATGTTCACATCCTGCTGAAGGAAATTCAGATATCTCAATGTGCGCCAACTTGCCACCTATGGAAAAACAATCACTGCATACAAATTTAATAAAACTCCTTTCTTTCTGTTAAAATCTACTGTAGTCACAGGGACTATACCAACCAATATAAATTCAGGATCATAAATACCTATCTGGATGTAAAAACTAAACAGAACAATTCTAAATTCACAAACTATGTCATTGTTTATTGTCATTAATAAGCATATACGTGTGTATTTATTATTTAAAATGACTCCAGGGACTTTTCTTCCAAATCAGTAGCAAGACCCGGGGCAAATTTGAGAGACATATTTAACTCAGGAAATATCAGCTGGCCACACTAACTGAGAAAAGTCATTAGTCAGCTGTAACAACATTGTCACTGCTGCAAAAGCAAAGAAGAATTTGAGGCATTGTTTGAAAGTGTGGCTGGCTGCAATACTTGCTACTAGAAAATTAAAATAGAGCCTGAAGTTTGAACAAAAGTCTCCATCAGTGAATAGAGCATTCTCTCTCTCATTGAAAAAAATGCTTACAAGCGGTGATGAATTTGCTTGTCACTATATTTTAACAGAATGAGGGCACATGGAAGCTATGGGAATGTTCCGCCAGCCGCTGGGGGTTTCTTGTGTTTACTGGCATCCTGCCCACACTGGATCTTACAGAGTCATTTTGGTTTATGCCTCTGTTTCTGTGTGTAAGATGACACAGATCACCCCCTGGGGCCTGGCTCATTTTACCCCGTAGCTGTTTGTAATATGTAAGCATTAAAAGATAACTCTAGGATTAAATGCCATTTCAAAGATTCTCTTGGCATCACTCATCCCTTCTTGTTAGGGTTCAAAGTGCAACTCTGCTACTTGCTGTGAGACTTTGAGCAGGTTGAATTATCTTTTTGAATCTCAGTGCCCCGTTTTGGGTGGTAAGGAAAGTCCCTACTCCTTTTAGAATGGATTCAGAAATCAACAATAACACAGGTAGAACACTTCAGCTGGCATATCAAAGTACTTCTCCCCTGGAATTTCTGTGAGGACCCAATAAGTTAATATTTGTGAAGTTCTTAGAACACTGGCTATCATGTGGCATAAGTTTGTTAAGTAAACAAAACTCTAGGCTCTGTTGCAATTGATAGATACCAGATATCACGGGTTTGTCTTCAGTCGTATACGTGAAGCACTAGTTCAGAGAGCTGGTCACTTCTGATCAAAACCAGAAATGAAAAGGCAACAGTGTTCTGGTTTTTCCATGTAATCTCTGTGCTTTGATGCCCACTTATATACACAGGGGAGCATATAAGTAGTTAAGAGGAAAGAGACATAAACAACCTGCTCCAGGGTAGCCTAAGATGGCCTCTGTTCTGGACACTGGTGTTGCCTGCTGAACTTTTGGAGACTGTTCATAACCATCAAGTTGTCTTCTGTCTTCTGAGCACGAGATGTGCATGTGGACCAATCAGAGGCCGTCCCCATTTAGGATCAGAAACTCCATCCAGATGACCTTGACACCGTGGTTAGATTTTGGTTCTGAAACAGTTTATAGTCTCCCCGGGACGGGGCTGGATATGCGCTCTTTTTTCACATGATGATTCTTAAGCTGAAGTTGAAGACTGGTTCATGCACCGTGAATATGGTTCACAACCAGGACAAGAGAATCACAAGAAAGTCATCCTACAGTGGTGTTTTCCAAACTGCCAGCTGGTTAGTGAAACTAATGGCTGAATGTAACTAGCACTTTTTAAAATGAAATAAAGTAAAATAGTGTGGAAGGGACTGAAGTGCAATGGAGAAGAAAGTAAGAAGTGTGAGCCATATTCCATGAAGTTTTCTTAACTGATTGTGTATATGTATATGTATCAATTTGCAATGTAAAGCATATTAATGCATTTTTCCATAGGGCCTGGCAAAAAGTGTGAAAGCCTTGCCAAAAAGAGTAGTTTTCAAACTTGTGTGATAAACAACCTCCCGCAAGGAGTTTGTTAGAAATGCAGGTTCCCAGGCTCCTCTGGCCACTCAGGTTGAGTCTATTTGGCAAGGGGACAGACCTCCTCCTTTTCTTTTCTCAATAGCAAAGTGTGTATCTGAAGGGTTAAGAGAACCCAGACTTATTTTTGAGGGAAAAGGAGGTTGGCAAGAAGGCTAAATACTCATAAAGTGCACAGTGAACGTAGGAAAGTCTCAAAGATAAGACCAAGATATGACAAAAACTAAGCAGCAAAGGAAGGAACATGAGCTTGTTGATTATGAATATGACCTAAAATCATCAATCATTTTATCCCCAAGAACTCATTCCTTCTCTCAGCTCATCTCTCAAAACCACCTAAGACCCTCTACAGAGGATCTTTAGCTGCTTACTGTGTGTGAGGCCTTTAAGTTTTGATAGGGACACTGAGGTCCAGTTTGCTGACAGAGGCACAGATGGATTTGAACCAGGATTTGACCCAGTGTGTAGCCCCCTGTAGGCAATGTTTCCCACAGACCTCCTCGGCTCTGTCTCCCCAGTCAACAGGCCCTGGGTCCTTTGGACCTCTTCCAGCCTCTGCCATTCCTCATGGTTACAGAGAATATTCTGGGCACTGCTCCTCAGATAGCAGAGGAAGGAGAAAGCCCACTGCTCAGCTACCTGCCAGGATGTGCACCCATTGCCAGGTTTGAGCAGGTGCTGCTGGGGGAAAATGCAGTCCCTCATCTCTGTCCATACTGAGCAAAGCCCTGGAACACACATGAAACCTTAGAGGAAGAAACACAGTGCTTTAATTTTGGGACACTGCTCCACTGAGGCAGGGTCTAGAAGCTGGGCACTTGCACCCTCTGGGACTCTCGGTCCTCTGGGGAGAAGCAGAGAAGGGCCCAGCCCATTTGGTCTCCCACTCCAGCCGTGTGGGGTGTGACGAAAGATTGTGCCTGTAGAAGGGGAAGAATAGGTAGAGGTGTTTGGACTGTGCCACACCGTGGCTCTGTGCTACGCAAGGCAAAGAGAGGAAGAGGAAAAAGGGGAGGTTGCTCTAGAAAACCACATCAAGAGACAACAGGGCCATCAACCTGAGCATCACAGGACGACAGCATGAGACCTGGCTCTACCCCTTGGATTTTCTTGTCTCCAAAATAAAAATGATAAAAACCATCTTGGATTCAACAGTGCTTCGACGAATGCCTACGCAATGCTTGAAGAACTTTTCATAAGGATGAACGCAACACTTCCTCCCCTATCATAGGTGGGAAGTGGGGCCCAGTTTTCAAGTGAGGATGTGGATAGTCTGGTTTAGGGTTTTCCAGGAGCTTTAGAAGCACTTCACAGATGGGAGATCCTGAATCATACCTCCCTGTACACACCTGGTGTGTGTGGACAGTTGTGCATGAAGGCAAGTTGTATCATTTGCTCCTTCGTTCACTCAGTGCTAGGGAGTCTTCTGAGCTGGGGATGTTGGTAAACAAGACAGGTGAGGCCCATACTCTTGCCAAATCCCTCCCTTGCTTAGAGGAAGGCAGAGTATGAACCATACAGTGCAAGGTAAGAAGAAATGGAAAATTAAAACTGACTGGAATGGACTCAGTTCAGGCCATCACTTGCAAGGGACACAGCCTCTTTCTGGACGCTGTGAAAACACAAGTTGGACCTCAGAGGGCGAATGCACTTTACCAGATGCCCTGTGACTCTGGAAGTTTACCTTTATAACTGTGCCAAGCTACCCCCTACCTGTGCTATGTGCTTGTGTTCACTGTGATGGATGTGTGCCTTAATCCCTAAGAAAAGATTAGGTAATGAGATCAGAGAGGGCAAGGGACCAAACAAAATATCTTGCTTATACCATTTTGAACTCAGTTTACCAAAATATGTAAGGCACCATCTAAATAAGCTGATTTTTCTCAAATGTAGAGAGTGTGTGTGTGTGTGTGCACACGTGTGCATGCATGTGCTCAAATGAGTGTGCACAAGGGTGTGTAATGTTTCTTTTGATTAAATTGCTTTGTGGCCAGAACTCATCCCTGCTCTTTGCTTGCCATTCACCTTCTTACGAGGCTGTATCTGTTTTCCTGCAGATGTAAGACTGAGGTCCTCAGCATCTTACTGTGGGACTCTGCTAGACTCGGTAACTGCCAGTCACAGCACCCAGGCCTAGCTCAGTCCCGATACAGACTCTTGCCTTGGCCGCTAGGCCTTGTGTGTTGCAAAAGCAGGATGAACTCTCAGTTGCCGGCCAAACATAGGCTCACATTCCCTGCCTCCGACCTTATCTGCAGCTTCCTGTTCTCTCTGCGGCCCGGAGAATGCCAGGATGCAGGCGGCACACTTCTTATGTTCATTCAGCCACTCACATCTCCTGCCCGCTGCTGATTCTGAACCCAGAATTTTCATGCCAGAAGGGAACTAAGAAATCAAATTGTTCAGTAGTTTTGATCGATTTATGCATTTGACTATTTAATTACTTAGTATGGTTTTGAACAACGAATGCTTTGTTGAAACAAAACGTCATGTAAAGTTCTAAACTGTAAAACAGACACCTAGAGCCAGAGGTCAGAGACCTAGAGCCCCTCCTGCTGGGCGCCCTCCTCCAGGGTGACCTCTCAGGAGACCCTCTAACTAAGGATAGAAAGCTCCTCCCAGCAGCCTGGTGTGGACAGTAGCCTGTGCTCAAACTCCTTCCTGTCACAAAACAGCTGGGTGGGGGAAGCCCTGTTCGTGAAACCAGCCAGGGTAAAGCAGGTGATTAATTTAGCTGCTGTAAAAACCAAGACATGTACAGACGCGCACGCTCACGCACATACACACATGCACAATCACTCACAATGGTAGAATTAGGAAATAGCTATGGGTGAGGCCGTGGGAGGACCCAGTGCTTGGCCTGGGACATGGGCCTATCTGGGTCAGAGGGAAGCATGAGTCTGGACCGCCAAGGGGCTCCATGTGCACCACACGAGAGTGCCTGGAACTTATGGAGCAGAAGTGGATGACAGGTCGGTAATACATTTATCCCCAGGTGCTTTTATGCGTGGTATAGGATTTGATATTTTTATTTAACTGGAAGCGGTCGATCTGGTGCACATGAGGCACAAATGATGGGTGTGCTGTTGGCTGCCGCCAGAGACACGGCTGTGCTTCCCACTGACAGCACGCCTGGCCTCGCTGAGTGGGGGAGGCAGGGAGCTGGCCTTATTCTCATGGCCCACCCTGAAACGCTCCAAGCTTCATCTTGCGTTACTAGGCACTTGGAAAGGGGTTTAGTCCCCCGCGTTGATGTAAGAGAGACTGGGGAAAGTGATGAGCTGGTAGAGCATGTGGCAAAGAGATGGCAAATAGGAGCGGGTCAGCTGTGTGCCCTGGGTCAGTTTCTTAACCTTTTTGAACCTTAACTTTTTCTGACATATAAAATGAAGTTGACAACAATTGGGTTTATTTTATAAGGTCAATGTGATGAATAGATGAGGCAAACCCACAAAGTGCTCAAAACAGTGGCCAGATCACACTTAGCATGACCCTACTAAATGCCAGTGGTTATTAACGTCACTGCCTTCGAGGCATTGCATCCTCAGACCTGGTGACACCTCTTCCCCAACTGTTCACCCGAAGAGGACGAACCATGTCAGTCCATGAGACCCATCCTCTGAGGACTTCTGGAAAGAATTCAAGCTTAGTATTAATTTGGTTGCTTCCGAAGAAGAGTTGGACTTCTCTGGATGCTTTCTGTGGAATACCTGAATGGCATTGGGTCACTGATGCACTGGCCCTGTGGCACAGGAGTGATTTAACTCTGTTTCAGATGAGAAAGCCCAGGGTTAGGGAATGTCAGGAACCTGCTGGTGACATATCTGGTGAATAGGCAATGTAGGGCTAAACCCCAAAGACTTGCTTCCTGTTTGCTATTGCTTGCTTGTTGGGCAGTGGTGGTTGTTTTTCTTCATTTCTGTAGCTTCCAGAGTCACAAACACAGCAAGAGAACAGTAGGTGTCACTCGACGTGAGTATGAAACCATACGTGGGGACATCACGGCAGCTATGGACTGACCAATATACAATTCAGGTGGGCAGGAGCCTGACTGTATCACATCAAGGGCTCTGGGAGCCACCCCACTGGGGGGAACCCATTAGCTAGGAGAAGGCAGGGCAAGTTTTCCTTAGTACAGTTTGGTGAATCTGTCTGTTCTGTATCTCCTGGCATGGGTATCTGCTTCCTTATGAACAGTAGCCTTCCACCCTTGGCTGTTTGGTTTCCTTTACTAGAAAACGGGAATGCTACTTTCTGGTCTGCAGTGCTGTACCACACAGCATTCATTCATCAGAAGGTTGGAGGTGTGCCATGTATTTTTGTGATATACACACAAATGCATCCTGTGTTAAGTGCCAAGAGACCTCAAATACAAGGAGGGAGGTGATGTCAGATCCTCTCACCAATAGAATCCAAGGAATTCAAATCTTGGGGAGACAGGCTTTTTACTGAGTCCCCAGAGAAGCCCTGGATAGGAGATAGAAAACTTGCACTTTGCGAGTGGAAATACTACAGTTATCCCAACTGCAGGTTCCCAGCCACAATTTAGTTTTTCTTTAATAATAAATTTATACACTTTTCTTCTGTACTACTTTGTTCTATTTTTGCTATATTTTCCCCCTTTTAAAATTTTATTTTTTTAAAATTACTTTTATTTACACATATGTAATATATATATATAGCATAGTCACCATAGGAAATTTGTACCTGTAAATAATATATTTTGATTCTTCTTTTATCACCAACTTCCCCTCTCTTCAACCTTTCTTCCCCTTCCTATTTACAAAAACTTGTTTTCATTTTTTCCTTCCATTCTTGTTTTTTTCTTTTCCCTTCTTTCCTTTCGCTCTCCTCCCTCCCTAGTTCCCCCTATAATTTGAACATTTTCATCCTATCTCTCAATACCTGTTATATGTTTTGGTACTTATTTCCAGGTTCCATTTCTCATACCAGAGAAACAATGTGATATTTAAACATGTGTGTCTGAGGTGCATCCATTAACCTATAAATGTCTCAAGCTTATCCTTCTTTGTGGCAGAGTAGTACTCCATCAAACAAAAAACCCCACATTTTCTTTTCTTATTTATCTGTTGATGGGCAACTGAGCTGTTTCCAAGATTTCGTTATTACAAATTACACTGTTATAAACATAGGTGTGCATCTATTGCTGTGGTATGTTGCTTTTTTCCTTTAGAGTAAAAGCTTTTAGTTTTTGACCATGTAGTATGGTGTTGGCTGGTGGTTTATCATAAATGGTTTTTATCAGACTGAGATAAAGACTTTCTATTCTAATATTCTGTAGGATTTTTAAAAAAATCACAAGTAGGTTTTGGAGTTGTAAAATGCTTTTTCTGTGTCTACTGAGATGATCATGTGGTATTTGCTCTTGGTTCTGTTAATATGGTATATTAGATTTACTGATTTGTATATGTTGAAACATCCCTGCATCCCTGGGATAAATCCTACATGTTCATGTTAAAAAATCTTGATGATTTGCTACAATCTGTTTGCAGTTTCTTATTGAGGATGTTTGCCTCTATATTCCTTAGGGAGACTGGCCTGTAGCTCTCTTTCTTAGTTGGGTCCTGTTCTGGTTTTGGAATCAGGGAAATGCTTGCTTCCAGGAATGTATTTGGGAATATTGTTTCCCTTTCCCTTTCCCTTTCAATTTCATTAGGAGTAGTGCTGTTAGATCTTTTCTAAATTTCTTGCTGAAACCATCAGGACCCGTGCTTTTATTTGTTCATAGATTTTTAATTACATCTTCAATTTCATTGACTGATACTGCATTATTTAGAAGTTTTATATCTTATTCATTCATCTTGAGTAATTCATATGTTTAGGAATCTTTCCATTTCTTCTGTGTTTTTCCTCTTATTAGAATATAGCTTCTCAAAGTAGGTATTGATGATCTTCTGGATTTCTCCAGAGTCTTTTGTGATTTCACTGTTTTTATTCCTACTTGCATGAATTTGGGTCTTTTCTTTCCTTTTATTCAAAGGTTGGCTAAGAATTTGTCAATTTTATTTAATCTTTCAAAGAGCGAACTCTTCGTTGCTTTGTATTGCTTTCTTAGTCTCAGCTGCATTAATTTCTGCTCTGATCATTATAATCTCCTTCCTCATATGAGGTTTGGGCTTGATGTGCTCTTCTTTTTTTAGAAGCTTTAGATTCCAGGGTAGGTTGTTGTTTTTAGCTCACTCTATTTTTCTGATGTGGGAATTCACCACTATAAATTTCTCTCATAAAACTGCTTTCATTACATTCCATAAGTTAGAGTATATTGTACTGGAATTATTGCTTAATTTGTAGAAACTAATTTCTTCTTCAATTTCATCTGTGACCAATTGTTTTTTGAGGAGGGTGTTATTTAATTTTCATGCATTTAAACAGTTTTGTGATTTCTTTTGCTATTGATTTCCAATCTCATGGCCCTATGGTACGATAGTATGCATGGGATAATTTCAATTCCTTTACACTTATTTAACATATTATATGAAATAGTATGTGATATATTTTAGAGAAAGTCCCAGGTACAACTAAGAAGAATGTGAATTCTGATGTTGTGGATGTGGGACACTCTGTAGATATCTACTAAATCCACTTGTCCAAAGACTTAGTCCAGTTCTGATATTTCTTTGTGGATTTTCTTGTCTAATTGATCTATTTGAGAGAGTAGGGCATTGAGTTCCCCCATTACAATTGTACTGAATCTTAATTGATTTTTCATGTCTATTAATATCTGTTTTATAGAGTTGGGTGTGCTGGTATTTGGTGTGTATATATTAATGATTGTTATCACTTCTTGGAATGTTCATTTACGTATGTATTAATCTTCTTTGTCTCTCAGTTTTGGCTTCAAGTTCACTTTGTCTGCTAATATAATATCTAACTCCTGCTTTTTTTTTCCAGGTTCCTGTCATATGGGGTATTGCTTTTCATCCTTTGATTTTTAGTCTATGAATTTCTTGTTGAGTTGAACGTGTTTCTTATATGCATTATATTGTTGGAAATTGCTTCTTGATCCATTCTGTCAACTTGTTTCTTTTTATTGGTCAACTGAGACCATTTATATGATGATTATAACTGATATGTACTGGCTGATTTTTGTCATGTTATTTTCTTATTGTTTCTTTTCCTTTTTTTTTTTTTTTAAACCAGGGATCGAACTCATGACCTTGTGCTTGCCAGACAGACACTTGTGCTGCTGAGCTAAATCCCTGGCCCTGTTTCCTTTTCTTTCCCTTTGGTTAATTACTTGCCTTGCCTGGTATGTTTATTCTTTTGGGATTCATGAAATTGTTGTCTTTTTCTAGGATGTCCTTCAGAACATTTTGGAGTGCTGGTTTGGTAGTCATGAATTTCTCAAGGTGTTCTTTATCATGGAAACATCTTATTTCTCCATCAATTTTGAAAGATAGTTTTGTGGGGTACATAAACCTAGGTTCAAAGTTGCTTACTTTTAGGGGTTTAAATACTTGATTACAAGCTCTCCTTTACTTAAGCATTTGTGTTGAGAAGTCTGCTGCAATTCTGATGGGCTTTCCTTTAAAAGTAATTTGTTTCTTTTCACTAATAGCTTTTAGTATTCTGTTTTTATAGTGAATTTCTGGAATCTTGACTCTTTTATGCCTTGATATAGCTTATTTTGATCATGGCTAATGGATCTATATGCCTCTGCATGTCAAATTCTTTTTCCATGCTTGGAGAGTTTTCTGCTATTACTTTTGTGAACAATTTTTTTCACATCCATTGTGCTATCTCCTGGCTTTTCATTGATTTATATCAATCTAATGTTATTCTTCTTTGCATCATCTAGCAACTGCATTGATTTTTCAATATTGCTTGCTTTTTTTTAAATGTTTATTTTCATGATCACTAACTGCTACTCTGTCTTTAGATCTGATATTCTGCCCTAACATTGGTTGATTATGCTGCTTTTTTAAATCTCCTGAATATCATTTGAATCTGTTTCATGGATTCCATATCTTCCCTCTGTTGGGCATTCATAGTTTCCATCATTTTCCGAACTTCCTCTATTTTTATGTATATCTACTCTAGATTCACTATGTCCTTCACTATGCTCATCATCATTTTAGTTATCTGAGAAAATAATCCTGAGGGTTTTTTAGAGCCTCTTTCATCTGCTTGATTACTTCTACTCTTTCCATTTCAGAAAGTTCAGTTGGGTGGCTTTTGGTTTGTTCCACCTCACTGGGTTTGCCTTGGGTAAGCTGGAGGTCTCGGTTGCATCTTGGTTCCATGTCTTCTTGTTTTTAATTTTTTAAAATTTATTTTTGGCACTGATGCCTGTAAACAGTTTATGGTATGTAGCTTTATTACTAATATCAATAAATCCTTAGGAAGTCACTTCTTTTCAGAGATATCTTTTAGATGTAGCTGGATTTTGACTTTTCAGTCTGTTGCAAGTTCCTACCTTTTTAATTTGTTGGGAATGAGAACTTGCTGCCTATTAGGCCTAGCTCTTGTCTCTTTGGTACTGGACTTTAGTATTTTTTATGGCTCTCAGACAATTTCAGTCTTGGAATATAAGAAAGAACAACCATGTTACTTTGGCTAAAGTAGTACAATGAACAGTAATAACAATAGGATTTAGCATGGCCTAGAAAATGACAAACTGTGATAACTATTAATTTTCCAACTTTAACCATATAAACATGATTTTATAGTTATATAAAAAATAAGACAAATCAGAAATATATATATATATATAGAGAGAGAGAGAGAGAGAGAGAGAGAGAGAGAATATCTCCTTGATTGAGTAGTTTTACTCTCTGGTGAGAAAATTTAAAAGTGATAGGAGAAAAACGTGGAAGCAGAAAGAGATTAGAAGCAAAACTGAAGGATAAAGGAGGGTTAACTAAGTTTTTGGAAACTGGTGAAGAATATAAGACAGAAACAAAGAAGAAAGAAACAAAAATAAGAACAAAAGAAAAATAAAAAATAAAAACAATGATCACTCTCATGAAAAAAAAAATACAATCAAAACAAAAAGAACACCCAAAAGCCAAACAAACAGAGGGAAATACAGAGAGAGAAAGAGAGAGAGAGAGAGAGAGAGAGAGAGAGAGAGAGAGAGAGAAAGAGAGAGACTTCAACCCTGTGGTTATCTTATGGAGTTTATATTTTGTGGAGATCTCCACTTCGGGGTTTGTCTCTGCCATACTGGTAGACAAAGAAAGCAGACAGGACCAAGATCTGTATTGTATGATCCCAGAAACCTGCGATAGTATTAGGATAGGGTGCTGGTTCAACTCCACAGAATTTCAGGCTATTGCTCATTTCTGGGCTTTGGGTTTGTGACCCAAGGTTTTCAGCCCACAACACTAGGGGTGTTTCTTGCTGGCTTGCTCTTGGTTCCCTTATCCTACTCTGCTCCCAGGGCTATGCCTCAAACATGACTTCTCTGAGTCCCAGGTTTTGCTGACTCTACCCAAAAATGGCATCCAATCAATCAGCCTCTCCTGGGGACATTCAGAGTGGAATCACTCACCAGCCACTGTCACCTACAGACTCACTGCTACACTCCACTGGTGAGGCCTCCTGGGTTCCCCACTGTTATGGCTGCTCTGTAGACTCAAGTCTCCTCTCTCACATCAAGATCTGGGAAAAGGAAGAATGCACAGTTTACCAATGAGCTGGGTGTATAGCAGAGTGTCCAACCACTGTTTAAACAAAAGAGAAAAGGACACTCAAATTGTTAGGTGCTGTGCAGAGAGTCACTTCCCTGTCTCTAAGTGTCAGGGTTTAGATTTGAATCCAGGTCTGTTTGTAGAGCCCCTGATGAGTTGAAACACCACATGACACCTTGGAGCCCTGGGGACTGAAACAAAAAAATAGCAAAGGGGATTGAAGAGAATGGTGCTTGTTCACCGGCATCATGCCTGGAACTCCCATTTGGCAAGATGCTCTACACACAGTGGCTGCTTGGATGATCTTGTTAGACTATACTGAAGAAAGAACCTACACTGCTCTGTCTACTCTTGTGCCAGTGCCCTCTCTCCACAGTAGAGACTCACACCCACCAAAGTGGTCTTCAGGACTCCCTGAGGAGATAGTCACCAGGTCCATTCTGCCCACCGGGACCACACACCCATCTTTTGCTGCCAGGATGATGGCACCCTGGGAATCTTTGTGCATTTAGCTGCTGAGACTTTGTAAAGTATGGCAAAACATCTTTCCCCAGCTCAGCCTCTGCAGATGGACTCATTTTCCTCCTCTCCCTGCCAACAGGCCCACTCTATGGTTGATTAGGGTAATGAGGCTTATACAGGCTTCCTCTGTCACTCCCCAGCTTCTTGGCTCCAAATGTTAGCCCACTGTCTATCAATACTGTCTGGCACCAGAAGAAAGCCCCTCTCCCTTCCTGCCCCTAGCATCTGGTTGCCTGGCAACCAGGACAGAAGCCTAGAGCATCTTGGGTTTCTTTTTAATTTCCCTGCCAGTTCCTAAAAGCAAGCAGTGTTTGTTTTAAGCAGAACCTCTGTATGACAGAGTCTTACCTTAACCTTGCCTGGGATGATTTCATCAACTTGCGTCAGTGTGATGCAGAGAGACAGGGACAGCCACCCTGGGCTCAGTGTCATTTGGTTATCAGTACACAAAGCCATAATTAACAGTGAAAGCTGAAGATGGATTGTTTCAGAGGGAGCCAGGGCTAGGATCAACTTGAGTATGTGTGTGCAAGTGTACGCGTACCCAGGCACATGTGTTAAAATTGGCAGCTTTGTGAATTGCAGCTTGCTGTAGCCACGTGCAGAAGGGAAGAGAGATTTTTCTTTTTCTAACAGAACAAAAGCCTGTCTTGAAAATGAATGTCCTTCTGACTTTGTTTGACCAAAGCCACACAATTCAGGGTGAAGGTGCCAAGAATCTTCATGGCTCATTGCCAGCTGATCCTCATTAGAAAGGTGGGCTATCTTCAGAAGAGCCAGAAGACAGGCAAGGATTAAATAGTCGTAAGCAAGGAGAGCTACTCCCAGCCCCATTCTTGGGCTTTATGCTGAGGGCCAGCCAGTAGTTAGGACCAAATTTGACTTTCCTCACCATTAAAGGATCCTGTCTCATGCCATGAAGGATACTGAGATTTGTGGTGGAGGGGTTTGGGGTTTTCTGCCAAGGCCACCCTGTGTTCCCCAAATTGGAGATCTTTTAAAGAACCACCAGATTAGGCTCCACGGAGGAAGCCACCTCCTAGGGATCGTGGCACGTGCACCCTACCTGTCATTGTACCTTGCCCCTTTTGTGTTACTCACCCTTACAAGTGATGGCAGAGAGATCCAGAGTGATTGAGCTTCTTGCCTGAGGGTCCACACCTGGTGAGAGTGGAGCTAAAACTTGAATCACATAGCTCACTCAGGAACAGTTATCAGAAGTGCTTTATCCGACTTCCAGCATCTAAAGATCCTCCAAGGAGATACTGACTCTCCAGGGTCGTAATCTCCTGGAAAATTTCTCATCACTCAGTGAATAAACTGGAATGGAGACAATAATAGCTAGGTAAGTAGCACATCTGAAAAGATCTGTTTGTTATATCATCTCAGCAGAGTTTTCTAAGAAGTACTTTGATGTACTTTCCAATTTTAGTATATGTGCTGCCGAAGCGAGCACTTGATGTACTTTCTAAATAGGACTTGAAGTATAGAATATTTTATGTCACTTGTTTCCCTATTGCTTCCTTGGACTTCATTTGCATTTCTTTGTGATTTAGGGAATGCTCTTTCTTCAACAATGGTTTTTCTCCTTGCTCAGAGAGTACTTTAGAGACAAAGAAATTTGAAAACAGGGATTCATATGTTTTCCTCCTAAAAAGTAGAGGTAGAGGGTTAAGCAGCAAGGAACTATTATTCAGTCTTAGGAGCCACATGCCTCAGTTTCAAGTACTGACTCCCCTGTTTGCTTGACTGTATGGCTTATAGCACATTGATAACCCAACTAAAGTTCAATTTCTAATCTGAGAAATGGGAATAACACAGGTTCTGAATTGTTTTAAGAATAAAAGGATTACCATGTAAAGTGATGAATGAGTGTCTATCAAAAATGGACTCAGTAACAAGTAGCCACATTGTATTTTATTATATGGGGCCAACTAAGGCTGTGAGATAAAACAATACTAGAAAATAAAAATGTCCAACCCTAAGGGAGGAGCTCAGAAAAGGCTTTCTTGTACAAAGAGAGTTGTATCACCACCCTTGTTCTGTGGTTCCTATATTCTTCAAACAATTTTAAATCCTCAAAATAGCATTAGCCTATATGGCAAATACCTACATAACTTTATTGTTTGTACACAAAGTAAGTATACACATAAAGTAATTCTTATTCCCGGCCTGAAAATACAACACTGTCACTGGACCCAAGTCCACTGACTCAGTGCTCAAAAGCCAATACTTAGGAGATAGGAGTTGGTACTCAGGTTTCGGGAAAGTCCAGCTAGCACCCTGAAAAGATGAGAGGGTACTGTCATCATCTTCCCAATAAAGACCGTCTTCAGGAACTGAGAGGAGGGACAGAAGGTACAGGGAAGCCCTGGGCTAGAAGACATGCTGGGTAAGGTTTTCCTTATCAAAGGAGTGTGTCTTTTTTAATTTTATTCCTAACAGGAACATTGCAATTCAACTGGACCTCCGGGACCTAGTTCCTATAATTCTTTAGAGAAACATATTACTTTTCCACAAGTTAAACTTCACAACAATTTATATGCTCCATGTTAGTTGATGCACAGGGAGGAAGTAAAAAATAAAATGAGGTATTACATATTCTGCAAATAATGGAAGGTCCCTAAGATATTCAGAATTCTGTAAAGCTAAAAAGGATTTCTTAGCAGTTAGCATTTTAATCTTTTAGTTGTGGCTTTTCTTTAGGATTTAGGATGTTTTACAAAGAGAGCGGAAGGAACTCTGCGGAGGACACTGATAAAAGAGCACCCACTGCTAGAACTCTAGCTGTTAATGAAAGAACTTGAAATCATAGCCTTTAAAGAAAAAATAAATGGTAAGTTGTACTTCACTTCCCTTCTGCTATTCTAGTCACTTAAAGACAACAGGTAGAAGTGATCATGTTAACTGTAATGATCCATAATTCCATGAATTCTTCTAAATTTTATGCATGAAACAAACCTTAATGTTCTTAACCATGTTTTCATCTCTGTAGCTCAGATCATCCCTTTGCATACATCACTGGGCATGTATATGTATATCTGGCATAAAGAGACATAACACACATAAGAAACAAACGCTCCTTCCTGAGACTTTCTGGGCCCAATTGTCCATGCACACATCTCCGAGGACTGTGCTGAACCTCATCATTTGGACTGCCCTCCACAATCCCTTGGCCTCACAGAGCAGGGACTAAGGTAGAATATACCTCTATGCTTTAGGTCAGAACATGATCCTATGGCTTAGAAAAGGATCCGATTTTCCATCCCTTGCATTGCTCCTTCAAAACTCCAGTCAGCTTGTGAGATCGATCCCAACATACCTATCGCATATAGCACCTGCTCTGTTGCTAAGGAGTCAGAGGAAGATTTTTCTTGCAATTTCTCTCTCATCATCCTCATCTCAAATCTATCCTCAGCAATTTGTTAAGAGGACAACCTAATACATTTATCTTCTCAGAAAACTGATTTGCATTTTAATGCAAGCTTCCTGGCACCTCGAAGACTGTTAGAGACACATAAGGGGTTGAGTCTAATGGTGCAAACCTTAGGTACCCAGGCCTAACATCTGGGTTCATCATTCTAAACATATGGTTCATTTCAAATCATGCCAACCAACAGACAGCTGCGTGGCTTCCACCAGCCTTCAGAGCAATCACAAACTAAGCACTTTCAATGCACCAACTTACTAATCTTCAACTGAAAGCAGTTGCCCTAATTGCTGGGTTGGGGACAAGCTTTAGAGGAGTTTATGATGGTAATAGCTGTGCTTTTCTGAGAGCTATAGGCTGCCATGAACTGTTGAACATCCCCTCTAGCCATAGCCTCTAATTCTAAAAACAAAGCTATGTTTGGTGTCACAACGTCACCCATTTTACAGATGAGAATGACAAAGGTTCCAAAAGCTTATCTCATTATTCAAAACCACAAAGCTGTAGATGAAGTTAATTCAAACTCAGCTTCCTGCGATTTGATCAATCACGCTTTGTTATTGCCTGGGTAAAAAGAGATCCAAAAATTTATTTAGGTGCTAATAACTATGCTATTAAGTTAAAGCCCTCAATATCCACTAAGCAGTTGACATGACACAGGCAGTGGACTTTTCATGCATTTGCATTGATCTTCCTAACGTGAAAGGTCCTCGTCTCATTGTCCCTCATTATCCACTGAAGACACAAGAACTTCAATAACTGGCCCTCTGCAGAGCAGGGACCTTGGCTGCCAGCACAGCTGGGTTCTTGACCACCACTTTCCCCGGCATTGTAGTTGATTCACTACATGATTTTTGGCAAATCTTTTAACCTCTGGGAGGGGGAGGGAGTTTTCTCGTCTGACAAATGAAGTCCTTGGCCTGGAAAATCGCTGAGGTGCCTCCTGGAGCTTCTACATAGGCTCCCCCAACCCCCAGTGATGAGATCAAGAAGAGGAGTCAGCCTGGCCGGCCTCCCATCTGGTCTCCCGGGGTTTATTTACCCTTGGTGTCTCTGGCAGAGCAACAGCTTGACCATATGGATTCTCCCTCCGTAAGACAGGATGGGTGACAGGCTGGGGAGCTGACGTTCTGGTGCCCCCCTAAGGAGGGCATTAATCCTAGCTCCTTGGTCCTCTTTACATCTGGCTGGCTAGAGACCCTGTGTGGACCCCGAGCGGGCACCCACAAGCAGCTGCTCACCCAGGCAGTCCCACAGAGCAGAGCCCTTGCTGGCTGCCATGGCTGATTTTATTGCTTCATTATCTCTCCCATCAGAAAATGTGAAGGCTGCAGCTTTGGCTACAATCTGTTAACTCTCCAGTTCTCAGGAGCCTGGCCCCTGCTGAATTCAGCAAATTATGCTGTTTCTCACTTTCTTGAACCACCATCTTATTTCACACACCTTGAGCTCCTGAATTACAGATGCTCTTTCTTCTCTCCTTTGTCCTCAGTTTTCTAGGCTGTACTGTACTGTTTGGTTGCTGTGAGGTGATCTATTAGGAAAGATTTTGGAAACTCAGATGTACTGTGTTCACATTCATTGCATATTTCTTTTTGTTTTGCTGGTTGTCAGGAGGTATAGCCTCTGAGAACCCTGAGGCTTTAGCTTGTAGCTTTAATCTGCAAGCCCGTTTATGTTAGTACTTAACATATTGCTTTTAGGCATTTGTTTGCCATCCCAGGTCCCAAGTTTGAGGACGGGGCTGGCCTTCCATTTTCTGTACTGAATATATACAGATCTGCCTTTTCTGCTGTCACCAGCACTGAGGGCACAGTGACAATTCTTTGTAGAATGATGCATCTTGCTTGCTTTTCTGCACTAGGGTAAGGGATTCTTCATTTCCAAAGCTTTAGGGAATACCTGAAAAGCTACTGGGAATTTATTTCAAAGACTCAGGAATCTACTAGTGCTTTCTGATTTAAAGTGTGAAAATACTAGCAAAATTGCTTTTATTCTCTGTGCAGAGAAGGAATTCCGACTTGTGATGCTATTATGGAAAAACAGACAGAAATACAAAAAAAATAGAGAGGGGCGTAATAAAAGAAAATCCTTACAAGGACATCTCATCTGAAGAGGTTTCCCAAGGAGATGTCATATGGCCACATTTTTCTCTTGGGCAAAGGTGACTCCTCTGCTCTCACAAGGTGCATTCATGGCTCATGCCAGAGGCTCTGAGCAGCTGTGGCTAGGGAGACATCTGGACTGTCTCAAGTATAAGGGCAGAGTATGTAAACAGCACGTGTAATTGCAACTGTGGTTATCACCCTTCATGATCCTGATCTTGCAGCAACCTGATCACTAGAAACTTCCCTCACATAACCCAGAGACTCAGTTCCTCATGTCCCCTTGGGTTGCGGGCCTGGGTTTGATGACGATGATGAGATTAGCACCATCCGCTTAGCTTAATTTTGGATTTGTGCTAGCTCATACAAGATCAGCACTGTTCAATGGTTGCAAGAATTTTTCCAGTAATAGTTCTTGGAAATAACTAAGTCTGAGGGCATTTGCAGTCTCCAGGGGAAGAGAACAAGAAGTCACCCAGAAGCAAGCCCTCCATGCAAATCGGCGCCGTGCGCAGGTCATGGTGAGAACAGCCAGATGCCCACTTTTTCCCATGAATCAGAGCTATTTGCGGACTGTGAAGGAAGAAAACAAGAAGTCAGCAAGAAGCAAGCCCTCCCTGTGAATTGGTGCTATGTGTGGGTTGCTGAGGGGAAAGCAAGTTGCCAACTCCTTCTGGCACACAGGATGAGAAACAAGAAGAGCCAGCCCTCCACCGTAAGGGACTGGCTGATCTGGAGAAACACAAGCTGTAATGATGGCTATTGAGGTGGAAATACAATTTAATGCTTGTAGTGTTTAGTGTTTCACTGACTTTGCAGGTCTAAAGACAGTGGTCTGATAATCTGTTCAGAGAATGGCAGTATGCAGTGTAGCATCTATGGGGGATCTCCTTCTAAGGGTGGTGGCCATTGTTGATTTCCTATTGTCTTGTTCTGAAATCTTGTATCTTTTTCATTGTTTTGTTGGGTTGGGTCTTGTTCTGTTTTGTTTTATTTGGTCTTGTATCTGATGGCATGGGCAGCTATTTTAAAGCTAACAAGATATATTATGGTAGCCATTTTAGATTTACTATTATCTTGTTTGAAGTCCTTTATTGCATTCATTGTTTTGTTTTTATTGGTTCTATTCTGTTCTGGTTTGTATGACTTTTACTATGTCTGAAGGTATATGCAGCAATTTTGAAGACAGCAGGAGGCATTATGGTAACCATTGTTGATTTCCTGTTGTTTTGAAGTCCTGTGTCACCTACACTGGTTGGTTTTAATTGACCTTTGTTCTGTTTTTTTATGCTCAGGCTTATTCTTCTTAAAATAAAAATAATAATAATTAAAAAACGAAGTCTGAAGTTCTGTGTGTAGCTAGACCTGGGAGGGCAGCAAGCAGGAGGGTTAGGAACATAAGCAAGCAGCATCTCTCAGTGCAGCCAACCAGCAAGACCTGCATCCTCCTGCTGAGGGGACAAGGTGCCATCCCTGGACTCAAGGGTGTGAATCAGCTCACTGATCATCCAGGAACATTAAATGCGCTGGAGCACAATGAAGGAAGAGAACAGGAATAAGGAGGAGGCTGGCAAGGTGTGGTGTGAGCACCAGGAGGCACGTTAGGTTGTCTTTTCTTCTGGAATGATGACAAACAGGAACTGTGGATGTAAACTCAGGAACTGAGACTTGACAACATCAAACGTTTGAGCATCCAAAGCAACTGAAGCTTACAATCATTGCTCTGAGGGCACAGATAAGTCCTTCACACCTGGCCAAGCATTGTGTGGAACTAAGATCCTCCTGTGCAAAAGGAGGCCATGCCAGAAATGTGACATATTTGCTAAAGAAAGCTTCAGACTATGAGTGGAACCAACTCTGAGGCAAGTGAAGGAAGTAGACAGGTTGTGTGCAAATGCCAAATAACTCTATCTAGCAGAAAGAAGGATGGTTCCCAAGAAACAGTTAACTCACACTGCTGCCCTCAGACAAATATATGTTGGGCTTAGGAAACACCCAAAAGAAATCTTGAGGTCCTCACTTCATGAAGTCCTGGTTTGAGAAAGGCATGGGAAGATGTAACATAGTCCACAAGTGACATCCTCCCTCTTTCATCATCAGTGGTGTACTCTTCTCTGCCAGGTGTGTGATCAGTGCTGGGGACCCAGGGTAAAAGAATATAGTCTTTGCCACCAAGGGGCTAGTAAAGGATCAACAATCATGACAGTCCTTGCCATGGCGGAGTTTTCTATGGGCACAGAGGGAGTTTAAGAGGAATTTGAATGGAACTAGACAGAGCAAACCATAGGGGAATGGGAGTAAGCTCCCTATGGGAATTTTACTAGATTTTGAGCAAGATGGACTAACTAAGTAGTAACAATCATTTTATCATGCCCTTGCTAAATAACAGGCACTGTACTGGACTGTATAATATAGTATATAGTGTAGGAAAATATAGTGGGATTTAGTACAGCCCCATACAGTAGAAAGTAGGACTCAAGATTCAAACCAAGACTTCCTTGTCCAAAAAGCTTCCCTTGGTCATTATACGTAATGTCATATGCCTTTTCTATATATAGCATTAATCTCTAGAAGGCATAGGAGTTGGATATTGGTGACAATTTAATGAACATGACAGAATTACCCCTAGCATTTGGGGTTAATATGGCAAACATCAACTATGAACCCCATCCAAGTATTCTCACTACCATGAGCAAGATGACCAAATGGGAGCAGCCACGGCAGAATTCACATTTTAGGCATTAAGAAACCTCCTCAGTAATTGTGCTCTTTTTTCTATTGATTACTCTTTTCTCTTTCTTTCTTTTTTGTTTATCTATATTTGTCTTCTTTAATGCATTCATTCCATCTGAATTTTCAGCTTTCTTGTTTCATTGTCTCTATCCAGCACAGTGACAGGAATAGATCGAATCCTTTCACTGATATCTCTGTGTTAATGTCCTCAACTTACCAATTAAAAGACACAGATGAGAAACTGGTCAAAAAACAGAATCTAGCAATCTTTTGCATTCAAAAACTCATCTAATCCAAGAAGATTCATAGACTAAAAATCAGAGGATGGAAAACAGTATTTCATACACCAAGGTACTGAAAGCAAGCAGGAGTAGCACTTTTACTTCTAGAAAGAGCAAACTTCAAGGTAAAACTAAGGTAAAGAGGTCACTATATACTAGTTAATGTAACAATCTAACAGTAGGAGAAAACACTTAGAAGCACCAAATGCTGGAGCAAGTAACTTCATAGAACAAATACTGCTGGAAATAAAAGATTTGAAAAACACTGACACAGTCATAGAGGGTGACCTCAATAATCCACTTTCACAATGAGATCAACTAAACAAAAAAAATTGACAAAGAAATGTCAGAGTGAACCACACTTTAGGGCAAATGGCATTACTAGATACTCATAGAATACATATTCTCATCAACACAAGGAACTTTCTCCAAAGTAAATCACATATTAACCCACAAAACCTGCTTAAATAAATACAGAAGAATGAAAATCACCTCATATTTACTATCAGACCACTGTGCACTGAATCTAGAAATCAATCACAAAAGAAACCCCAGAAAATTTATAAATATGAAGAAACAATAACTCACTCCTGAGCACCCAATGGTCACAGAAGAAATCAAGGAGGAAACTAAACAGTTCTGGAATCAAATAGCAATACCATTGCAACACAGCAGAATCTGTGGAACACAATCAAAACAATGCTAAGAGGCAAGTTTATTGCAATCGGTGCTCAAATTAGAAAAACAGAACAAAGTCAAATAAATAATGAAATGATGACTCTTAAGACACTTGAAAAACAACAACAATCCAAACACAAACCAAGACTAAAGAGAGAAATCATAAAGATCAGAGTGGAAATTGATGAAATTGAGACTAAATACAATGTGTAGAGCACACCAAAATGGCTCTCCTTGAAAGAAGAGTAATTGTCTCCATTTTTACTAAACCTGACCCTGTTTCCATGTATTGATATGTACAGAGCTGGCTAATATTTAACCCCTCAATTGGCTTTATCCTTTCAACTGGAAAATGGGTTTAGCTGAGGTACTGATGTGCAGTCTTTGAAGCAATGCAACAGGTCAGTGATGCCCTGCCCATAGCTCCCAAGTAATGTGTGAAGAAGGCTGAGTGACATCACAATACTGGCTGAGGCTGAGTGTTGAGAAAGAAACCATGACATCTCAGGGCAAATAATTATACATCAAAACTAAAGCAATAGCAATCTGATAAAAGCCACTTATGACCAACCAACCTCATACTAAGTGGTAAAAAACCTGAAAGCTTTCACTCTAAAATCAGAAACAAGACAAGGATGCTCAAAATTAGCTCTCCTGTTCAATATAGTCCTGAAAACAATAGCCAGACCAATCAGGGGAGAGAAAGAAAAGGGATACATAAAGGAAAGGAAGAAGTTAAATTATCATTATTTGCAGATTACATGATCTTCTACATAGAAAACCCAAAAAATTCTGCCAAAAGATTTCTAGAATTAATAACCAAGTTCAGCAGTCTAGCAGGTGACAAAAATAAAACACAAAATCAACAGTGTTCCTGTACACCAATAATGAACTCACTGAGAAAGACATTAGGGAAATCAATCCCATTCACAATGGCATTAAGAAAAGTTAAATACTTAGGAATTAACCTAACCAAGGAAATGAAAGACTTTTACAATGAAAGCTAGAGTAATCTGAAAAAGGAAATGGAAGAGGACATCAGAAAATTTTAAAATGTTCCTTGTTCCCGGATAAGCAGAACTAATGTTGTCAAAATGGCCATACTTCCAAAAATGTTATATAGATTTAGTATAATCCTAATCAAAATATTTATGGAATTCTTAATATATAAAGGAAAAAATTCCAAAAATGCATGAGGAACCAGAAAAGACCTAGAATAGTAAAAGCAATCCTGGACAACAAGAACAAAGTAGGAGGCATAACAATACCTGATTTTAAATTGTACTACAATGGTACAGTAATAAAAACAGAATTGTATTTTCCCTGAAACAGAAGTGTGGGTCAATGAAACAGACTAGAGAATGCAGAAACAACCCAGACACATTCAGATATTTGATCTTTGAAAAAGTGACCAAAAACATACATTGGAACAAAGATAGCTTCCTTAGCAAATGTTGCTGGGAAGACTGGCTCTCCATGCACTGAAGACAAATGTTATACCTGAAAGATGTAATAAAAATATTCCTAAAGTTCAATTGGAAACAGAAGAGACCTAGAATAGTGAAGGCAATCCTGGGCAACAAAGGCAAATCAGGAGGTATCACAATCTCTGACTTGAAATTATACTACAAACTACTGTGATAAGATCAGCATGGTACTGTTGATAAAACAGACCTGGGGATCAATGGAATAGGTGAGAAAATGTTGACACAACTACAAACAGACTCAGTCTCCTTATCTTTGATGAAGGGGCTAAACTTCTTCACTGGAGGAAAGATAGCCCCTTTAATAAATGTTGCTGGAAAAACTGGCTTTCCACATGCTGAAGACTAAAGTTAGACCCATGTCTATCACCATGCACTAAACTAAAGTAAAAATGGATCAAAGATCTAAATATTAAACAAAAACACTAAATCTACTGGAAAACACAGTAGACAGAAGTCTTGAAGACATAGCATAGGCAGAGAGCTCATGAACAAAAACCAAACTAAATGAGAAGTACTTCAAATAATCAACAACTGGGATCTCATGCTAGTAACACGTTTTTGTACATCAAAAGAAATCACCAACAGAATGAAAAGAAAGCCCACAGAATGGGAAAAAATTTTAGCCAGCTATCCCTTAGACAAAGGACTTCTGTCTAGAATATTTAAAGAGCTGAAAAAAAGCAGGCCCCCCAAATTCAAAGACCCAATCCAAACATGGGCATCTGAGATGAATACACACTTCTCAGATGAAGATATACAAATGAAGATATGCAAATAAATATATGAAGAAATATTCAACATCACTGGTCATTTGAGAAATGCAAATTGAAGCAACACTGAGATTCCATCTCACCACAGAAAGAATGGCTATCATCAAGAAATCAACCAATAACAAATGCTAGTGGGACTGTGTGGAAAAAGGAACCAACCATTCTCTATTGTTGATAGGAGTGTAAACTAGTACAATCATTTTGGAAATCAGCGTGGAAATATCAGAAAAACTAGGACCAGAGATTCCATTTGACCCAGCTATTCCCTTTCTGTGTATTTTCCTAGAAGAATTAAAAACATCATACCACAGTGATATACGTGCCCTAATTTTTATGGCAGCACAATTTTAACAGCTAAATCTTGGAAATAATCCAAATGCCCATCAACTAAGGAATGGATAAAAAAAAGATGTGGCATTTTTATGTAATGGAATACTACTCAGCTATAAAGAAGTATAAACTAGAGCTGTGTATAGACAAATGGATGCAACTAGAGACTATATTCATAAGTGAAATAAATCAAACTTATATTGTGAACATCTCCCTAGTGTAAGAAACTGGAAAAGTATATAAGGTCCAGAACTTACAATAGGTATTGTGAAAGGAAAAAACTTCTCAAGAGGAAAGAATAACTGAGATCAGTAAAAGGAGAAAGGAAGGAAAGAAAAAGATAGCTAAGATAGTTATACTACTGATTTCCATTAGTTTTTTTGGAAAAAGAAAAGCAGTTTTTGCTTATACTGTTTGATCAATTTTTCATGCCTATATCTGATAATCTGAGCAACTACTTCAAAGATAACAATATGCAATATACTAACCATTTTAAATGTACTATTATCTTATTTTGAAATTCTGTATTTTTTATTGTTTTTCTCTTTAAAATGAGAAAATAAATAAAATATTTTTTGAAGAAGAAGACTAATGCTAGACCCATATCTCTTACCATTACAAAACTAAAATCAAAGTGGATCAAAGATCTAAATATTAAAAAGGAAATAATCTATTGGGAGATAAAAATAGGTAAAAATCTTGACTTCATGGCTATAGGCAAGAGCTTCCTGAACAGAACTCCCAACTGCACAGGACACAACAGCAAGACTCAACAAATGGGATTATATCAAATTAAAATCTGCTGCACAGCAAAGAAATGACCAACAAAGTAAAAAGGCAACCTGCAGAATGGGGAAATATTATTGCCAGCTGCATCTCAGACAGAATGTTACTGGGTTTGGGGTGTTGGAATCTCCTTTTAGAGGTGGTTTCTAAATTCTTTTGCCCTAAACAAAGAATGGGTCAAGACAAGTGCAAACAGTTTTACATTTACGAAAGGTAGGAAAAGAAACTTAGAGAGTGAGTTTGGGCTAAGTAAAAGTGGGAAAAAAGTATACCTGACAGGGAGATGGACCACTGTGCAAGAGAGTGGCCAAGAGCTCAGTGTGGACTGTCCTTTGTATCTCTCCCACCCTCAGGTTGATGCCAGGTTTGAGATGTCCTATTGGAAACCTGCTCCAGTTCTCACAAGAAGTCCAAGTGGGGTTTTTGGAGAACTATTCTGTGAAGATCCTGGGATTTTGCGATTAACAGATCATGCCTACTTCCCTAATCAGTTTTGCCATATCCTAGTCTCCTGCCTTGAGAGAATTAATACTCTGGATATTTAAAGCCCTCAAGACAAGTAGACCCCCCTATAAATAAAAGACCCAATTAAAAAATGGGCAGCTGAAATGAATAGGCACTGCTCAGAAGAAATACAAATGATCGATAAACACATGAAAAAAGTTCAACTTCACTGTTCATTAAAAATGCAACTTAAGACAACACAACAGAAAGAAATGCAATCAGAAGAAAGTCAAATAATAACAAAAAATGACATGGATGTGGTGAGAAAGGAATCCTTTTACATTGTTGGTGATGTAAGCTTGTACAGTCATTGTAGAAAGCAATATGGAAATTTCTTCAAAATCTAAAATTAGAGATGCCATTCAACCTGACTATTCTTCTTTCCGGTATCATCCCAAATGAGCTAAAGATATTACCTTTCAGTGATACATGCATACAAGTGTTTAGAACAGCACAATCCACAACAACTGAATCTCAGAAGCAACCTACATGTCCATCAACAGACGAATGGATAAAGAAAATACGGTGTCTATCCATAATGGATAAATCTGAGACTCTGTAGGAAAGTGGGTGTACTCAAAAACATGGTAAGTGAAGCAAAGCTAGAGCACAAGCTTAAATATCATACAATTCCTCTCATTTGAGTAATCCAAAGTGCAGAGTGAAGAGCAAAATAAAAGGATGATAAAAGGAAACAGGGAGATACATCTTCTGCAAATGTAAAAGAGACCAAGAAAAAGCGGAAGGGAGAGGGCAAAGGGATGTGAAAGGATTTAAAATGTATCATGCACATTTTAACCACAATGAATATAATCATCGAACAGAATCAATGCACTAACCACAAGGAATGTGATCATTATGTGTTACAAACATTAACTAAAAATAATAATAATGAAAAAACAGGGGGAGGGAATTTAGACATAGTGGGTAGGGGAAGGGGAATAAAAAGAATCAAAATATGCTGAATACATGTACCTACTCCTTAAAATGAATGTAAATGTCGTGTACAGCAAACATGTCCTAAGAAAACCTGCTTAAGTAAAGATTTGAGAATGAATCCACAGTTACATATTTGAAATTTAAAAAAAGAAAAAGAAAGAAACTTTCCCATGCAGCTGGATTCGGGCAGTCCCCTTCTTCACATGCCACAGCTCTGCGCAGAGCAGCTGCCCCTGCAGCTGACCCCTAGAGGAGGGTCAGCCTTCTCACCCAAGTCCTGAGTGGTGGGCGTGGACTTTGGGGTGGAGAGGGGTCACCGCCAGGCCTCATTTTCCTCTGACCTTGAGACTTGGACCTTGGCGCATTTTGCTACTGGCTTCTCCAGGGAATTAGAAACTGGCAGAGACAAGGCAGTTAGAAAATGAAAAATGATGAGCAGAAGCAATTTTCTTGGGCCCCAGAAGGAGCGTCAGTCTTTGCTTTGGATGCAGACCTTTGTCTCTTCTGTTGTTAATTTAGTCCTGCGGGTCTGCCCAAGTGCAGTTAAAGTTGATGGAGAGAGCTGAGTGAGAGCAGGACCTGCCTGCTGATGCTGAGAAGTGGAGGCGGAGGCCCGTGGATATTTAGGCTGGGCCTCGAGGAGGCCTGGGCTGGCAGTCACAGTGCCCGGAACATTTCATTCTTAGAAGAAAGCCTGTGGCTATGTCCAGAGGCCTGTCTCGAGGGATTTGTAGGGGAGCATGACCGGCTCTGCTTACGCAGACCCCTGAAAGCATTGTGCCAGAGACCTTCCTCTCATTGCCTTTGTCCTGGGTCAAAATGTTCAAGAGCATTTTATACATAGTGCCCAAAGTTGAAGGGACAGGGATGTTTACATAGACCATCTCTTTTTTGTTGTACCCATATTTGAACAAATAAGGGTTTTCCTTTGAAGCTGGGTTGGTTTCTGACTTCATCAGATTATTGGAGAGTCGGAAAAGTAGATTAGAGAAGATCTTAGTGTGAATGCTTAGTATCGTATCACAGGTCCTTTGCATCTCACACCCAGATGCCTGCGTCCCACCTGCCTCCTCCAGTGCTGCCTCAAGTCTGCTATCTACAAACAGTGGCCCAAGTAGTGCACTCAGTGACCACATGACAGTGTGGCTTCGAGCCCTATGATGCACCTCATACCACAGGATAAAGCATGAGATACTGAAGTGGCCTCTAAGCATCAGTGACATCTGGCCTTGACTGGATGCCCAGTAAAGTCTCTCTGCCATCTCCTCCCTCCACCTCACCCCCGCCACCAGCAAAGCACAGCACCTTGCACTTCCTGTATCTACCCTGCTGTCCCTATAACAGGAAGTGCTTTGGACCCTTCTGCTCGTGACTGACCCTCTGTGTCCTTCCCTGCTTGGTTCCTGAGAATGGACCTTTCTGACTGCACCCCCAGAATGCCCTGTGTCCAGCTGCCTTACCATTCAGCACAGGAAATCAAACAGAATTCTTCAGGGAAGGAAGAGGAAAAGAATAAGGGAAGAAGGAAAGCAGAGGAAGGAAAAAGAAGTGAACTCCACCTGCCCACTCCACTGAGCCTTATTTGAGACAGGTTTGTTACTATCTTTTATTTCTATGATCCCACATAGTTTCCAGGAGCTCATAGATCTCCTAACAAAATAAAAGGCAAACCACATTGTCATTCCTTTAACTAAAGCCCTCCACCACTTCCTTCTTATCCAGAGCAAGAGTTTCTCACTTTGGTCTGTCAGACCTGACCTGAACCAGCCTATTCTGCACCTCTGGGACTTTCTCTCTTCTCTCACTCTGCTTCAGACTCTGTGGCCAAGATTAGCAAGCCCAAATTTTGATACCATGACCAAGGGCCTAAAAATTGGTTCTCAAGGGCAAAATAGATCTTATTTTCATAAATTTATCATGTACAGGCACACATATAATACAAAAACAGATATATGTCTGTGGTATAAAATTTCATGGCAGAATCAATTAGTCAAAAAAAAAAAAGTACCTAAAAAGAGCCAGCCTAGAGGAGGCTCCTTAGGAGGGCAATAAAAAAGAAAGAGGTTGAGAAATATTGTCTGAACCCTGCCAGGGACAGTCAGCCCCAGGGCTTTTGTGCTTGTTGTTTCCTTGCGTGAAATTCTCATTCTCCATTTTCTTGCCTGGCTCACTCCCTTACCTCCCCAACTCCTGCTCACAGTGATTATCTTTTTACTGCAGCCTACGCTTCCCACCCTATCTGAAGAGCCACCACACATACTTCCAGCTCCTATGCTGTACTTTTTTCTTTAGCCCTTGTCTCTCTGGCGTATGGTAGGTTTCGCTTATTGTTCTTGTTTATTGTCTTCTCGCCATCTGTTAGTGTTCCCTGTGTGTATGTCTTGCAGATGCAGAACGGACTTGAGCAGATCAAATGTTCAGTGGACACATGTGGGGTTAATGCATAGGACAGAGCCAGCCTAGAGGAGGCTCTTAGTGTGGCAGCGACAGGGCAGACTCATCTTCTATCCTTCACAAGATTTCAGCTCACCTCATCCGAAATGTGTAGAACCACAAGTGTGCTACTCAGGGCATCTCAGGCCTAGGAGAGGAAGACCTTTTGCATCTTGGAAATACAACGGACTCTGTAGCCCTGGACAGCTGACAGTGAACCCACTGTGTCCTGTAACCACAGTGTCACATGTGCCGACGTTTGGAGAAGCAGTAAGGCCCCAGAGAGGGAAGAGGCAAGAAGACCCCTGCCCCTGACTGAATCCCCTCTGCCAGACCCTCTCCCAAACTCCAGTAGAAGCTGCAGAACTGAGGACCAGGGTGACAGGCAGTAGAGCGACTTCACTGCCAGTAGGCAGAGGCCGCACTAAGAACTGTTCCCTCAGAAACATGTTCCCATAAGTTCTATCCCCTCACAGGCCTGTACTTGTCACCAGGAGCTGGGGTTTTTCTCTCAGGTTGTACGCAAAGAGTGCTTTCTGGCTGTGTTTCATGGAAAACTTCACCGAAAGAATGTCACTCAACTTTGTCATCACTTTTTTCAATGAGGTCCCCTGGCAGACCTTTATTTGCTAATCAACTTCTGTGAAATTCCATGCAGGCTGTCCATGGATTGAACAGCCACTTAATGATCATTCAGTGAGATTATATAAAATCATTTCTGCATTGTTATTAATTATTTAAAAAGCCAAAGTTCCTTATTACATTAGTCTCCTAAGGAAGGAGGTCACATGCTCTAAAAAAGAAAACGTAGGCCTGATATTTTCCTCTGATCTTCTAAATCTTTGTTTTGCCTCTTTTTTTCCTGTAAAAGACTTTTATATAACCCTAAGTTAACCTTCCCAAACTACTCTTCATTCTTGCTCACCTAGATTGCTTCCCTTCTCTTTCTTCCTTCTTCCATTCCCTCCTTCCCTGACATTTACCTCTTCTACTCCCTCTCTCTCATATGCTCCTCTTTCTCCCTTTCCTCTGCCCCTATATTATGCTAACTATTGTTAGTGTAACAAACTATAAATCGATGGGTACTCATTGTAAAAATTTGAAAAATAATGTTAAAAATTCTAACACCGATGAAAAAAATATATCCATATTAAACATTTGAGTTATAGACTTCTCTTTCATTCTTTCTCTTCCTCTCTTACTCCTCTAAGTGTCTAAACTTGAGGCTGACATCAACCCTGTTGTATAACCTCTTTTCTCCCCTTTGTCTGTGGACATTTCCTTACTGCACTTGACTGACCCGCTAGCACTGTTCCCTCTTCACCGTGAGCTGTAACTCATTAAACCAATCCCACATTAGTTGTTGAGCCTTAAAGTAATCCTCCCCACTCTTTATTGCTATATATAATGCTCTAAGGGACATTCTCAAACAAAATAAATCTTTGTGCAAACTCTGGCTTTTTCTTAAAATAAATTCTTAGAGGTGAGTTGCTGGGTCATAAAGTATGAACATTTTTTACTCTTCTTCGATGGTCAATTCTGGGAAAGCAGTTGTACCCAGGTCCCAAGGCAGGGGATTTCTCTTGGGTCAAGAGGACTTTTCAGGGCTCTTCTTTTCCTTCTTCATTGTTCATTGCCTTTGCCCTCAAGACCCCCTTTTCTTCTTCTTTGGAAGCCAAGCCAGGGAACAACTGTCTTGTTTGTAAATACACATTCCCACTTGGTTTGACTTGGGGTTAGCAGTCTTCAAACTGCTCTGGAAAATCCTATTATCACCAAGTCTTGGCCAGAGTTACCATGGTGACAGACAAAGGCAATAGCCTTTTCTTCACCTCCCAACCCAAATCTTCAGAAGACCTTGGGGGAAATGTTTGCTTCATTGGCTGAGGTGCTATCATTCGCCCCTCAGCTGGAGGTCTCTTGTAGGCATACCAACCAGCTAGCAGGCTCCACGTGGATCTTATAAAAATGTCACTTTGATATTTTCTAATTGTTCTTTCTTTCTTTCTTTCTTTCTTTCTTTCTTTCTTTCTTTCTTTCTTTGTCTTTCCACTGTTTCCAATATATACCAAATAATCCTAGATTTCCAGAAGTCAACCTAAGTGCATGCCTACAGCACAAATGAAGCAAGGGCCTTAAGAATGAGGACACAAAATCAATGAAAAAGACCCTTTCGAAACCATTCAGGAAATATGACTGAGCTAAGTATTGGAAGTTGCCAAAGACAAAAACAAACAGAAATCATTCCATCCACTTACCCCAAATGACAATCTCCATTATGTTTATATTCAGATGCTTGTAGAAGGTCTTGAGTTTCCTTTCAAATGATTTAGCAAAGAAAAATAAGTCAATGTGGCAAATTTAGCAGAACTTTACTAATACCAAATCTGGATGAAAGGGCCAAAAATCATACTCTTCTCTCTACTTTGAATATATTTAAAGGTTTTCATAACCAAAAACATGTAATATGATCTAAGCAATGTGCCTTATATGTATAGTGTTTTAAGCAAAGCACTGAAATAGTCCTTATAGAAAAATGTCACTTACATTTACTTTGTGACTTGGTGTTTTGAATTGTACCAGGAATTGTACTGCCACAGTTTTGGCTCCTAAAGACCCTAGAAAGATAAAAGTCTGTTTCCAAAACTCATGTTCCAGTCCTGAAGTTGCAGGGAGACTAATTCTTCCTACAGTGCCAGCCAGTGGGACAGTGGCCAAGAGAGCCCTGACTGCTGCTCCAGCGTGGGGCCTGGACGCTTCAGCTCTGTGCCATTTCTCAGCCTCAGCACCCCCTGCCTTTCTGTAATTTGACACTCACAAAGGTGCTATTTACACAGAAAGGATTTTTACTGCAGGTTACACACAGGTCCTGTGAAATCAATCCCCCTCCTTCTCCCTCCTTTGTTCTGGGTTGCTATGCATTCCCTTGCTTATGGGTACAATATTTACTTACATTTATGTCATTTGCCTCTATATTTGAAGAGTCTAGGAAGCACCCACGATGGTAGGGCTAGGGATTTTCTGAGCGATTAACTGCTCTGTGAAGCACTGGACCATGCCTGTGACCTGGGGACAGGTTCCTCCCGAACAAGGTCAAGGCCCTGAGTTGATGCCTGGATCTCTGCTTGAAACAGCAAGTGTGGGATACTCACAAGGGGACAGGGGTGCAAGGGACTTCAGGAAGCTGAGCAGAAGAGCTAGTGAACTCATGATCCTCCTCCATGTACATATTGACAGCTGAGTATGCCAGACAAAGGTTTTACGAAAGATAGCCAGGCACGCTGGTCCTTGCCTGTAATTCCGGCACTTTGGGGGATTGAACAGAAGAATCACGAGTTTCAAGTTCAGTCTGGGCAACTGAGCAAGACCATGTCTCAAAACAAATATTGTTGTAGCTATAGCTCATTGCAGAGGCCCGGGGTTCAATCAGTACTAAAAAAGCAAAAACCAAGAAAGTCATTGCAAAAGACAGTAATAATAAAGCAAAGTACAGAAGCCCCTCCATTCCTTTCCAGTGACAATTACCACAAACACTTTGGCATGCCTGGTATAGTTTTTGCCCTACGGTACTCACAACATCTCAGAGGAAATCCTAATGCTGTGTAAGTGTCGGTAAGGGTAGGGTGGGGGTCTGTACATACAAGACAGACAAGCTCTGCTTCCTATCTTTACAAGTCAAGACATCCTCTAAGAAGTCTCTAAGGTAAACTCTTAGAGAGTAGATTCAGGTTTTTAAGTCACAAATATGTTAGTTTAAGACAGAAACAATCTCTATACTGAAATTGCTCCAGGTAACAGCTGATAAATACTTTGCGTGATCAAGGGGCCTTAGAGCATGCAAAAGAGTAGACTGAGTGCTTGCCTGATAAGGGAAAGGGATGCAGAGCAGGTCTGAATCTTCTGTATATGTGTGGGCATGTGATTATATCCTTTAGGAATCTTCTGGATGCAAATGATAAGAACCTAGACCACACTATCTAAGCAAAAAGAGAATTTATTTGTTTACGTAATTTAAAAGTTCAAGGGATCATTGATTTAAGGCATGGCTTGAGCCAGACACTCCTAAAATATCAAATAATATCTTTATCTCTCAGTTTCTTAATTCTCCTTCGTGCTGACTTTATTCTTGTACTATCTATGGTAAATCAAGATATGGCTAGAAGTTGCAAAAACCAGTCTTTCAGGTTAGAGGCTGAGAGGAAAAAGAACACATCTCGTTAGTCTCTGACAAGTTTCAGGATTTTCTCTGTTAGGAACAAACATATCCCCAGAGCAAAGCCATGACCAGAGATTGTTAACTGACCAGGCTGAGTCACCTGCTCAAGAAGAAAGGGAGTTGCTGGGGCTCTGTGACTAGAAGGAAGATGCACAGGCATCCAATGGACACCAGCCAAGCACTGTTTCCTTGGAGACTAAACAGAAAGAGGTCTTTGCACCTACATGTAAGAGCATGTTGAAAAGAGCAACACACAATAAAGAGATTAAGCAGAGGAAAATCACAATCCACTCTGGGGAGCCCACTGTGCTCTGTGAGTTCTGGGAGTGGGGTTTAGGACAGCCGTACCTACTTCCTCAAAGATGCCTGGAGCCTTCCAAGGAGATGCTGGTTGCTTGGTTGGTATGGGGGGCTTGAGAGGTCTAAGTGGTTTGTGCTTTGGGGATGATTATTCATCTAGCGACACAAGATCAGGAATTCATGGAGGTGGGTATGAAGAGTTTCTGCCTAGTACTGAGGTGGGCTATGGAGTGAATTGGGGCCCTGACATTGGCCATCGCTGAGACAACTATACTCAGAGATGGAGACCTGCTCTGAAGGGCCCAGAGACCAAATCTGATGAAGAGAGGTGGCTGGGAACCAGAAGTCTTACTCTGGGTAGTCCAGTTCAGTCCCAGCTGCCACTGGAGGACTTATTTTCATCCAGCAGGGCCATCAGCCTGCAGGAAAGTGTCATCATTACAGTTTCAAACAAATCTGAAACACTGAAAAATATGGGTTTCGTTCCTTTTTCTGCTTTTCCCCAAGGACTGGATGTTGTCTTCCACCAGGATAGAAATACCATATTCTATCCTAAGACGAAACTAGGAGGGAAAAGAAGATTAACTAAAGGGTCTGGAGGCAAACCAGGTGTAGGCTTGCAGTTTCCCCACTTCCTCTGAAGGGTTACAGGATGATTGTGCTGACTTTAGCTGACAACTGGAAGTCGACAGGAAAGAGCAACTCAAGCCACAGTGGGGGAGGAGGTGGACAAAGGTATTAGCTTTTGGGGCAGTAATACTTTTCACTCTATACAAAATACTTTGGACAAAAATATTTCAGAGTGTTCTACATGGTGTGGTGCCTTCTAAAAACAGGACATGACAGAATTCTTCATCTTTTTGTCTTAGAGTTGTCATCATGTGCCTCAGCTATAACAATACCTTCTGGGATTTACAAAGTCAGAGAAGTCCAAAGAAATCCAGGCTAAACATATTGTTTAAAAGAAAATAACCAGGGAGTATTCTAAAACTAGGAAGAAAAATGAATGTTTATAAGCTGATAAAGGTTGTAATGGACTAAATGTTTCTGTCTCTTTAAAATTCATATATTGAAATCCTAACCCTCAAAGTATTAAGAAGTGGGGGCCTTCAGGAAGTGGTTAAGTAATGCCAATGGAGCCCTCTTGAATTGGATTAGCACCCTTATAAAACAGCCCTGGAGAGCTTTATCACCCTCTCTACTATGCCAGGACACAGCAAAAGGAATGTTATCCACGAGCCAGGAAGAGGGCCTTGCCACCAGCTCTGTGGAAACTGTGATCTTGGCCTTGCAGCCTCTAGAACTGTAGGCAATAAATTTCTGCTGTTTATAACCCACGCTGTTTATAGTATTTTGTTACAGCAGACTGAAAGGACTAAGACAAAGGGCATCTGTAACAAACTCACAACAACAACAAAAAGTAAAAACTGGATCCTCTCCTCATAAAACTAGATACAAGAAAAAAAATTGTGCCACTTCTGTTCAAGGTTGGATTGGAGACTGGATAGAGAAACTATCAGGAAAAAGAATAAGACATCCAGATTAGCTAGGAAGACATAAAACTACCTCTTGTTGCAGATGACATGATCTTAGTATAGAGAAGATCCTAGGAATCCACTGAAGAATTTTAGTTATAATAATAATTCAGCAAAGCTGCAGAATATGGAAGCATAAAATCAACTGACATTTCTGCAGTGATGATAGTCACATAATCAATAAACAGATGAAAAGATGCTCAACATTATCTGTCCCTAGGGAAGTGCAAATTAAAGTGACAGTGAGGCAGAGGTAAGAGGACTGCTGTGAGTTCAAGGCCCATAGTAAGTTCAGCTACATAGTAAATTCAAGATCAGCTACATAGTAAGTTTGAGATCAGCTTGACACCCTGGCTGGAAGAGCTAAAAAAAAAAAACCCACCCAAACAAACAAACAAACAAACACCCAACAACAGCATTGAGATACACTTTGTTCCCATGGAGGTGGTTATAATAAAAAAAGACAGGCAATCACCAAATAGTAATGTGAATGGGAGGAACTGGAGCCTTCGTAGGTAGCTGGTGGGACTGTAATATTGTTCAGCAATTTTGGAAATCAGTTTGGCAGTTCCTCATATACTAAATATAGACTTCCATATGGTCCAGAAATTCTATGCCTAGGTATAGGTCCAAAATAATTGAAAATATATGTTCCCATAAAAATTCGTACTTTCTGTTACCATTCCATATAATAGCCAAAAAGTGGGAAAAAACCAAATATGCATCAGCTGATGAGTGGATAAATGAAACATATTCTATTCACACAATGGAAGATTATTTGACCCTAAGAAAGAATGAAGCATTAGTAGAAAATATAACATAACTGAAAGAAGCTAGGGCACAAATACACATACTGTATGATTCCATTTATACAAAATCTCTAAAGTAGGCAAATGCATAGACACAAAAAGTAGATTGAGGGTTGCTTAGGGCTGGAGGCTGCAGGAAAAGACTAAGCTTCCTTTGTAGGGTGACAAAAATGTTCTGGAATCTGTGATGGTTGCACTATTTTGTGAATACACTGAAAAGTTTGGTACTGTACAAAATATAAATTCTATGGTGTGTGGGGATGTCAATCAAGCCACTAAAGAAAAAGATAGAAAAAATAATTAAGATGGTCAAACACTGAGGCCACCAAAAGACCTACAGCCTAATCAAAAAGTCTGTTGTCTCTTTTTTCTCTTTACCACACATTATCTCAAAATGGTACCTTGCATTCTCTAAATGATGCCACACTGTGTTTAACTTTTTCTCTTGTGTGGTTTATCAGCCTTCGTGTGTGCTCTATCCTATGTTGTCCCTTCTGAGTGGCACTGGACACCCCCTCCCAGGCACCCTTGTGGGACTGGTTCTTCAGGAAGCCCCAGGACAGAACTGTTTCCTTGCTTTCTCCAGCTTCCAGCAGCCACCTTCGTTCCTTGGCCTGTGCCTCCTTCCCCCGTCTTCAGAGTCAATAGTACAGCATCTTCCCACGCACCTCCACCTCTCCCAGGCTTCTACCTTCATACTGCCTTCTTCACTTCTGTAGCCACATCCCCGTTTCCCAGATGTACAAGGGTCCTGCTAAGTGTGTTACGCATGTCCTAGCAGAAATACTTGCGGTTACAATTAAGACCTAGCCAGACAGTCCGCAATATCTCTCCTGCTTACAATCCTTATCTTCACATCTGCAAAGTTCTTTTTTGCCCGATAAAGTGGCAACAATGAGTTTTGGAGGATTAAGGTCTGGATATCTGTGGAAGCCATTACTCAGGCTACCACAGCTACCACAGTAGTGATGATCAGTAGTTGAGATCCCATGCTTTCAATGAGGCACATGGAATGGGTAAGTCTCTTTCTGAACTTTATTTATAACTTTATAACCAGCTGTCATTATTTGGGGGCAAGATTTTCTCATAGGAACTTTGCATATATGATTGTTTCATTTGTTGTAATCACATGAAATTTATCCCTGTGAGGCAGGTGCAGAAATTTTTCTGAATTCAGTGGTTCCTCAGTTTACAAACTTAATTCATTTCAGGATACTGAACAGGTTGTCCAAGTTCAGGTTTGTACAGGAATATGACTGAGATTCTTTTTCAGCATTCTAAAAACAAACAAACATCATCAGCAGCAACAACAACAAAACCCCAAAATTTTGCAAGTGTTTTTGCTTGGGAACCAAATTGTTCACAAATAAAAGCATCAATGAACCAAGGTACCACTGTATTTGGCTAAAATTTATTTCTATGTGATCCCCGTGACAAAGAGGAGGTCTGCGAATGTGTACAGATTATTTCAGGGCCCTGACCTGCAGGGATTTCCTGGAATCCACAATGCTTGGGTCAAGAATGGTCTGCTGTGTCTCTCCCAAGAGGATCTAGGCTGTCCTCCTCTGATCTCAGAGCTCTTCCCCATGCTCTTACCTCTCTTGCTTTCTGGCATCTGAACGAGACTGCTGCCTGCCCACATGAGGTCCCTGCTTTCTGAGTTCAGTTCACTGTGACAATGAGGAAAAAACACGCAGCTTTGAGGAAAGTAGTGAAGGCGAAGGCCTTGGCTGAGGGACAGAAAGAAGTCTTTTCCTATTTCCTCCCTGAATCTTGTGAGTGGATGTAGCTATTTCTCTTCTGACTCCTGCTCTGATTTATAAATTTCTTTCGAATCTTCAAAATCATTCCTGATACACAGGCTGCTAGACAGCTGGGTTCCAAATAACTGAAACATTCTAGAATCACAGGTCCTCAAATTAACCAAATGTCCTAAGGCTTGTTTATACTTTCACCCTGTTCTAACCATTGTGATAATATGCTTCCTAGTGTTTTATTCTGTCCTTTTTGTTATCCAGGTCATTCTGAGCCAGTATAAAAGATGTAAAAAAATAAAAGATTGTTAGAGCTCTTTGCTCGAGGAAAAGAAAACCTAGAGCAAACATTTTGCTGTCCTTGGTGTCCATTCTGCCTCCAGATGACACAGCCTAGAGGCTCATGAACATTTTCACTTTTGTGCCCTGTTGAGCTCTTATTTCCATTGCTCAATGGTCCCTCTACAGCCACACTGCTATGTGGCAGCACTGACTGCTGCAGCCATGGCCCACACTGGTGTGCCCGAACATGCATGCTCAGAACTCATTCTTGGGAATTCCCAAGTCCTCTTTGTAATAGTAATGGACAGTTATTGAGAGACAGAACCAGGATTTGAACACAACTCTGGCTTCAAAGCTTATGCTCTTAACCACCATCGCATCCCCATAGGATCTAATCCTGTCTGCCTTCGGTCCACATCCTATAAAGTTTGCCATCCGGAACCCAAAGCTTATGCTGCCCATCACCTGACCTTCCCATGAGTGTGTACACATGCTCGGACGTCGTGTCTGGATGTTCAGTGAATTGCTCTGTGGCTTGGACCTGTTTATTGCTGGACTTCATATTTGCCCTCTCCATAGAGTGCACAGTAATGTTTCAGGTTACTAGGTATCAATGTCCACAACTACCCATGTGTAAAATTATCAGATTTTCCCAGCATTTCCCCTTCTGCAGAGTAGTTACCCAAGGAAAAGACTGTAGGTCCCTTTGGGGGAAGCACAAGGAGAACAATTTCTTCTTCAGTGAGTCTGTGCCTTCAGCTTTCTGATTGTCCAACCCTAATTTGTTTTGGTAGCATGGATTGAGCAACTCATTGCTCACTGCCTTTTTCTAGAAATGCAAATTCCTTTTACCTATCTCCATAGCTCCCTGCATGTCAGATCCAATCATGCTGCTCATTATAGTAATGAAAATCACTTTGCCTCTAATAGTAAGAGCTAAATCCTGGCCCTCTGTGAACCCCATTACTAATCCAGTGGTCTTGACCTTCAGAGAAAAGACATTCCTGAGTGTCTTCATTACACTAGCCCACTCACCAGTGTGTTCCTTTTGTTTTGGCACATGTAATGTTCTTCCAGGCCTTCTTGTGGACTAGATCAGTCACTGGGTCCTCTGGCCTTTCTTAGCACATCTAGTCTAGCTTGCCTACTCTCTAAGCCTTTGGTGGCAGGGATGTAACAAGATTTAACCCAGGGCTTCATGCATTCTAGGTAAGTGCTCTGCCACTGAGCTATACCATTACCTCCTTTTCAATTTTATTTTGAGACAGGGTCTCTCTCAGCTACCCAGGCTGTCCTAAAATTTGTGATCCTCTCATCTCAGCTAGGATTACAGAGCGAAGCCAGCATACTAGGCTTTTTCCAAGACTTTTGATCTCTTTGTCCCAGTTTTCAGTGACAGGTCTGCAGTCCTTCATTCTACTTCCTTTCAAGGATTCGCATTCCTCCTTATTAGCATCACAGGATACTGGCTCCATCTTCTGGGATTCTTGCTAGAATGTAAAGTATATCAAAGGAGAGTGCTTCCACATCAATAAATTTTCCCCATACTATTTTGCACTTCATCTTAATTTGTTTAGCAGTCTTACCATTCAGTCTAACACATGCTTGTCTGGCTTCTGCTAGACATTTCAACGGGGTTCTGCAGTTCTTTGGGGTTAGCATCCTGTTCCTCTCCTAACAATATCCCATGTTTCTAATCAGACTACTTAATAATCTGGTGGCCAGGAGGACAGCTAGTAAGAGATGTGAGAGGATCAGCGAGGGAGTTGTCATGTATTATCTTGCAAAGCAAAACTTCGTGCTGTTTATCCAAAGGCAGGCATCAGCCTTGAAAAAGGAAAACAAAAGAAAAAGAAAAAGAAAAAGAAAAAGAAAGAAAGAAAGAAAGAAAGAAAGAAAGAAAGAAAGAAAGAAAGAAAAGGATGCTTTTCCAGCACTAGAAAATTCAACAGGATCTGGGGACTTGAAATGTTGTACTGTATCAACCCAGATGTCTCATCTCATACTTTCCTAACCAAGGACTTGACCTAGTCTAGCAGACCTGTCAGGGTTGAGACTTTAAAGTTCTTTTGAACTCTTCTACTCTTATAATTAACTAGGGGTCTCTAGCTTCCACTGCAGATGATGGATATGAGTTTTTCCTTATGCTAAAGTCCTCTTCTTTTACACTTTGCTTTACATTGCTGCTTAATTACCACTGGCTTTTTGTTATACTAACTCAGTGCCCTGACAGCTTCTAGTAGCAACCATCTGACTCTCTAGTACTTACAATTTTTATCCTGTCTTCAAAACGCTTGAATGCCTGAGGTCCATTACATTCCTTTCCAAGGCACCATGCCTGCATTCATTCCTATTGAAAATTTTAATGATAGGACAATTGTAAGCACCCATCTCTGATGTTGAAGTCCTCACTGCAGCAGCTGGCAGATGACCCAGCTCCAACATACATTTGAGACCAACCGTTGTAGGTTAGGTGCCCCAGTAAACGGACTGTGTACAGCAAGTCTCCTGAGTGTAATCTCCGGACCAGACCTTACAGGAGTGAGAGAAGTAGATGTGGGGTGGGGTAAACTGCAGTCCAGCTACAACAAAGGCCTCATTCTTACAGGAAGTTCTGGAGCTGGACACTCCCCCATATGATTTGAGGAAGCTGTTTCTCCTGAATTAATGAGTGATGAAATGCAGGTGCTCCCTGCAGGAAAAGGCTACATCCTAGTATGAGGCTGCTTTCTAGGACTGTGGATAATTCTGGAGATAGACACAAGGAAAAGTCCAAGGGGTCAACTTTTAGAGCAGCCAGAGGAATGAGCACATTGATCCTGAAGACACATCTGGGTAACACAACCCTTCACTTTTTTCTCCAGAGCAAAATAGGATGGGGTGTGGATAGTCATTTTGTTTTATTTTTTCACAATGATTGATCAAGAGATTATAATTTATATCCTTGATATATCCTTGTTATGATTTGTGTCTGGATGTCCCCCCAAAACCTCATGTAGTCATGGAGGTAGGTGCTTTTTGGAGGTGGCTGAATCTAGAGTTTGTGACTGATTTATTGCTTAGTGCTGAGATTATGGGTGTGAGGGCTACACCTGCTCTAGGGTAGGTAGCCTACATACAAAATAAGGAACAGAAAGAGTCTTCTCTCATGCTTCTCCCTTTCTGTTCTTACTGTCTTCCACTGCCATGAACTGTTGCCCTCTGCCATGCCTCCCTGCCTTGGAGCCAGCTGATTACGGACTGAAATCTCCACAAATTATGAGCTAAATAAACCTTTCTTTCCTTAATTTTGGGCACTGAGTATTTTGTCTCAGTAACGAAAGAAAAGTAACTAAGACAAACCTGAATCAAAATTTTTAATATAAACTGAATTGATGATGAATGTTTTGGGGATATAATCCTATCATAAGCTGAGGAGTATCTGTGATCATATTCACTTTGGTGCTCCAGTGTTGCACATTTAAATGATATACGTGTTACAAACCCCAAAGTGCATCAATATTATTTGCCTTAAGCACTTACCTTTTTAGGAACTAAACATTGATTAAAAAATAGTCTTTCATATTTACTCACACACTTGTCCTTTCCAATGCTTTCTGCTTCCTTCTGTGGATATATCTTTCTTATTCTGTCAGTATATGAGCTAAGATGGGCTTAAGCTATGATCCCAGATACTCTTGTTTCCATTTGATTAACTTTAGTTTAGACTTCAGAATCCAACCACCATGGGGCCTGTTTTCCAGTGTCTCTTCCACTACTATGTCCTGACAAAATTAGGGATGGGTGTGGGTATTTGTGAAGAGAGCCATTGTGCTGAATGACTGTTTGGGACTCTTCCAGGTTCCCCTTTCCACCAACCTGCAGTTCATCTCAGGCTCACCTGAGTTCTCTGAGTTCCTGCCAGGTTCCCAATTTTGGCAGCAGCTTCTTCTATCTTCTCAAACCAATACCTGACCCCCCTCTCTAAGAAAGGGAATGCTTAACACAAAGGGTTTGCTTCTCTCTGGAATCTGGATCACCAAGAATTGCTTGCATCCCATTCTTCTCTGCTAAACTGGTAAAACAAACAAACAAACAAACAAAAAAACATACTTTTTATTTTGCCCAAGTTTCTTTTGTTACCACAAGTACGGAGGTCTTTCCTAGTCTCCTACATTCTGACTGGAAGCGGAAGTCCTCTGCTGTTTACTTGACCTTTGCTCTCTTTCTTCTCTGAGTGGATAGCTGTGAGGGGCCAAGGTGCATCATTCCATATTGTGAGGCCAGGATGATCACCCAGCTTGGATTCAGCCAAAGTCTGGGCTGCTCCATAGTCTCACTATTGCTTAGAATGGTCGTTATACTTTCCTTTACTTAATGTGGTAGTTACAGGTCACAGCTTGCATTGGAAGTGAGAACACCTAAATTTTACCTGAAAGTACTTCTGTGAAGTCACTGTGAGGTCTGGGGCCAGCCACAACCTCTTTGGACTTCTGTTATTTCTCTTTTCCCAAGTGAAGAGTTTCAGCTATAGTCCCTTAGGGGATGATTGAGCTGTGTAGCACTTTAAGATTCTAACTCAGCTTTTGCACACACACACACACACACACAAAACAATTAAATAAATAGAACATTTTGTGTGTCTGTTCCAGAAACATGAGAGGTTCCAGTCATGTTATCTCCCTTTGTTAACTTGTGATGATAACATACACACAAGGCACTAATTCTTTATTTTTAAAAATAAGATGGTGTCAAATTTGATTTGAATGCCGCAGTCTGTGAGTATGCTTCATGATTTCTAATCCAATTAGTGCTGAAGATACTTCTGACTCTAAGGGTATCTGGTTTCTGCCTATAAGTTCTGTGTCCCAGTGACTCATGTTTCAAGAAAGGAGAAGTCAGGCCCATCATCAATAAAAAGGGTCTGTTTATATGGTTGCTTTGTTTTCTGTTATTAAACCCGAGTGGCAAGGAGCAAAGACCTTGCTTGAGATCAGATTTCTGTCAGCAGCAGGAAACTCACAGAACAATTTCAACTTGCGTATTTGCCACACGAATTAGCGTTATTTCTCACGAGGGCCTCAAAACATTCTACTTGAAAGCAAACAAAAGCTGCTGCCATGACCACCATCCTGAGGAACATTCTGGAAATCTCAGCCCAGAGGTCAGGGGACTGGCCCTTGATTTGATCTGAATAGTACTGGAGAATGACTTGCAGGGTCAGACTCACCCTTCCTGGCATTCTTTCTCTTCTCATTAGATCTCAAGATTCATGAGAAGCACTCTCTAAATCAGTAACATTTTTGCTGAGAAAATAGCGATCAAACATTTAACTCTGTTTTTGTTGGCACTACATCAACTTCATACACTGAAACTTCTGAAAAGAATGTGTATTTGTAATAACATTGTGGTACAATTTTCACACTTAGCTTTTATTAATCAATAAAATTTTTCATCACTGTCAAGGTAATTTAGTAACAAGAAACTTTTTTTTTGGTGCGTGGCCATTGTTGATAAAAGTGTGTAAAAGCATTTTAGACTTAACACAAATTGTACCCTTTTGCCCCTGTGAAAAAATAAACCTATGATCCAATTTTTTATGAGACAGGAGAATAAAAGGAAAACAGAGAAAAGTGAAAATGATAGCTAGGAAAACACTGTATAGATCCCATCTGTTAGATAACGTGTTTTCTGAGATAGATCCTGCAAATATGATTGGAGGATAAAGTTTAATGAGTAGCACAATCATGTTTAGCATGAGTTAGGGGAATAATTCCTAAAAGGTCTTTGTGTATTTCAAAGAGTGGAGTTTCATATCTCTGTTGCTAAAACTCTCAGATGACCAGAAAAGAATGGGAAGATGAGTTTCTCTGTACAAAAAAAAATTCCTTAGGACATGGTTACCCACATTGTCCTCTATAAGGAATCTAGCTCTGTACATTCAATTTGTTTGGAAGCATACTGTTATGATTTGTATCTAGATGTCTCTCCAAAGCTTCTTGGGGTCATAGATGGAGCTTTTTAGAGGTAGCTGCATCTAGGGTATGCGAATGTGGATTAAAGGCACAATACTAAGATTAAGTGTGTGTGATAGTAAATTAACTCACTAATTAGATTTAGCATAGTTCTGGATGTTGCCAAATGAATCTAATGAAGACAGAAACCCCACAGTGGATGTGGGTAGACTGGGCTGGATACAAGGAAAAGTCACACTTGCTTCTTGCAGCTTTCTGTCTCCTGCCAGTGCTACCATGGACTGTTTATCCTCTTTAGTGTCCCTCTGCCATGTTGTGCCACCTTGGAGCCAGCCAACTATAGACGGAAGCCTTTACAATCTGTGAGCCAAAGTAAATCTTTCCTCCTTTAACTTGTGTGCATCAGGTATTTTCACAGCAACAAGAGAAAAGTAACTAAGACATGTATGTAAGGCCAACTAAGGTAGTATACAGGATTTGAAAATAAACACTGCTATGAGGAAAGTGTTGTTGCAGAGAGAATAAAAGATCTACCTCTGTCGAGACTGAAGAAAATGAGGAGACATGGAATTGCTTTGAAATAGCATTCTTTCAAAGGTTCTAAGAAAATCAAAAGCATATTGAACTTCAGATCAGAGTTCATGGTAAATGGGGTAATGACAAGGTCAGTTCTTCCTGACACTTCTAAGAGAAGGATTAGTTGATTGGATCCACAGTTTTTATATTTAGTTGGTGCTTCTGGTGTGGCTGCTGGAAGGAGTTAGTTTCTTTGGTTCACATTTCCGTTGAGTCCTGTGTCCAGGACGAGAGGACAAGAAGAGAGGAGAGGAATCTGCAGTCCAGCAGTGCCCTAGCCTGTTTTGATAGCCCAAAGCAATGAGACACATGTTTGTTTCACCAGCACAGGGAACTGGGTTGCCAATAAGTACTGGGGCAAATAATCTTTCTGAAGATGTAGAGCTATGGTATTATTCCCAGGATGACTGAGAAAGGAGGAATACACACTCCAGTTTATCAAATCAGGTGACCTGGACTGAGTCTGTAATCACTCACATTTCAGAAATCCCCCAGACCTACTTGTCTAGAAGCTGATGAAAGTTTTTTTTTTCATAAAAAGTTGTCTCCTATTTTTTAAAATACCCTAATATGCTAGCACATCTGTATTTATTAAATATATACTTTAATTGCTTTTTAGAGAGCTAATTAAAAATGTATGATTCCAGACCGAAATATTTAATAGTGGATTGAAAATCGAAGTGGCCAATGAGATCTTGATTATATCCAAGTTCTTGGGTAAGTCTGAGTGATGGGAAAGTTTTCATATTATTGCTAATTTGTGATTCACACCAGTAGTATATTTTTTCCTTAGGTGTAAGTATCTTTACCAAACTGTCCAACAATTTAATGTCCCAAATAAACCAAAGCACCCAAATACAAAAGAAACAAACAAGAAGGCAAAACAAGGGGAAATATACCAAATTCTTCCCTCTTACAACATCCTCAGACAACAGCATGGCTTCCGGTGTTTCCTTTTAGAATTCAGCAGTGTATTCTGCACATGACCTGTAGACACTGGCCACTGCAAAGAAATGACAATGAGAAAAGTAGTGTTCTCCAGTTTGCCTCTTCTAAGAGGAATGCTGGCAGGGAACCTGGTACACTTTCAGCTAGGAGTAGGTTTGGCTTGATTTTTTCCCCTTTCCTCCCTCTCCTGTATCCTTACCTGCACTCTAGAAAATGTCAAGATGACATAAAGAAAATTTAGGAAATCTAGAGAAAATCATAGGACCTTGTATCTAGTTCCAATGTATTCCAATTAAGCCACTCAAGAGCCATGTGACGTGGGGCAAAGATCTCTGGGACTCAATTTCCCCACAGGAAAGGAAAAGTGGGAAGACCTGAGTGTTCCCCAGGTGCCATACAGCTCTACCACTGCATGGCTCGACTCATTGTTTAGAAATGTTCAGCAAGTTACTCAGTTATTTTACTCTCTGAAGTAGTTGACTCTTCTAGAAAGATTAAAAAAAAAAAGAAAGAAAGAAAAGAAAAGAACCAGACATACCAACCTTGGATTATCTAAAGCTATAACTTTGGAGTAGTCTTTGGTTTATCTCTTCTTTTCTACAGTTAAAAGTCTTTAGAGATAATTATTATTTAAAATTAATTATCAAAGTAGGTTAGAGTTAATTAAGAAAGAAACGTATTGGCACTAAGTACTTGCTAATTCCAAGATGACTGAGGTTTTAAATATTGAATTTGTAAATACTGTGATTCAGATAAACATAACTTTATGAAGGAAGTCCAGACGATTAAAATCCAGGAACACACACTGTACTTGGGTCACGTTGTAGATTGTGCAACCTTGTGAGCATGCATTCATCGCGTGAGATGAGAATCTCACACAACCCTGAGTGGTGGTAGCCTGCTTTTGTAGATTCCCTTTAATCGTATGTTTTCTCCTTTGCTCTTTGAAAAATTCTATTCTTGTCTTTGGAAAAGCTGCGCTAAGCATCAAGCTCTTTGGTACTGAATTCAAATAGATTTAGAGTATCAATACAGGTTCTTTAAATACTCAAGTACTCTAAATCCTCACATTTAGTCCAACTGTGTGTCATTCTTGTCAGTTTTCAGTGTATCATCTCTCAGATCCCAATTCACCCTTCCTTGGCTACTTGGAGAAAATGTGGGGAACTCTTTAAGTATTCTGCCTTTGTCAGCTGGTATATCCAATATTGTTAAGAGGAAACACAAGAGAGACCACTGCAGGAGAAAGTGGTTTTCTTTCTAGTTCTGGTGGTTGTCTTGCACCTGGCAATACTTATCCAGCACCCAGTTTTTGTAGTAGCACAATGTCCCCAGTATTCAGCACTTGTAATGTATACAGTTGGAAGCACCCAGTGGCTGAGAGTTTACTCCCAGGTCTTCCTGGTGAATCTTCTAATTTTGTAAGTGGTTTCCTTTGTCACAGAGACGTCACTCTGTGAACAGTTTTTCTTGGTATTCTACAGCGTGGGTAATCAGCCAGTAAATTTCTGTGGTGTGATTCTGTGGCAACTTCCCTGCCATCTGGTGAGCTGCAACTGTCTCTTCCACAGCAAAGTCTACATTCCAGTCTACGGGTTGGATGAGTGGGTGAGAACTCTCCCTGGGGTTCTCAATGTATGCCTTTATAGCTGCTGTTTCTATATCCTTAGAGCTCTATTTACCTGTCTATCTACTATTAATAGGTAGGAGCAATCACTCATCACTCCAATCCTATTTGTAATTAATAATTCTTTATCGTAAGCTTTTCTCCTTCAAATTACTGTGTGGATTTTTTCACCTAATTTGTCCATGACTGATATATCCCTCAATCAGAATTTACATATTTAAGTGGAAAGAGATTTTAAACAAGTGCAGTGAAGTTCATTGTTTACTGATGTTGGATGGCTGATTTTGATACAAGCTTACTAACATCTTATATCACTGTATGTTAGCTTGTTACATCTGAAAAACAACAGATTTCTGAAACAATAGGAATTTATTTTTTTCACAGTTCTAGAGGCTCAGTCCCAGATCAAGGTATTGAGAGATTTGCTGTCCCCTGAGGACTCTCTCTTTGGCTTGAAGATGTCCTCACGGGACCTTCCCTGTTCATATATCCTTGGTATTTTTCTAGGTGTGCAAACTTCCTCTTCCTATAATGATACAAGTCAGACTGAATACGATGACTTCATTTTAATTTAGTCACTTCTCTAAAAGGGCTATCTCCAAATGCAGTCACAGTCTGGGGTACCAGGGTTAGTCCTTCAATGTATTGAGTATTGAAAGGACAAAATTCAGTCCATGTAGTATTGGATTTTGTTTCCTAACTTTTGTGCTTAGTACCATGTAGAAGCAACTCTATGATAGTGTGATCATCAAACTTGGCTTTGGAAGAACTAACAGGGGCCTGGTTTAGCTACTTACCAGCTGGGTGAGTTTTTTTTTTTTTTTTAACAGTTTGAGTCTCAATTTCCTCATCAGGTAAAAGGGCATAAAGTGGATTCAGTAAACTGACACAAGTGATCATTTTTCCAAACCTACAGAGGATTTCATAAAAAGTAAATCTTTATCATAAATAAAGATTTGGGCAAGGAGGTACCCACTTATAATTCCAGCACTCTGGGAGGCTGAAGCAGGAGGATCCCAAATTCAAGCCCAGCCTGGAGACTTTAGCAAGACCATGTCTCAGGTTTTTAAAAAAAAAAAGTAAAGAGCTGAGGATGTAACTTAGTGTAGGTGTATGAAATCACATACCTAAAAAAAACTCTCCTATTACTTTTAATATTTGATACTTATTGAAAGCCAGTTGCCAACCTATTAAGAGGATGTTAAATATAAATGATCCATATAGCCAAAAAAAGAAACACTTTTGTTTTTTTGGACACAGGAAAAATGTCTTTGGTTTCTTATTGTCTTTGTACATGCCAAGCAACTCTGATCAAACTCAGATTCTGAATCAATTGTTGTATCATCTCTTGTTTTTTCATTCTCTGAAAAAGTAACATGTTTAAAGCCTTAGGAACATGTTTAATTGGCCTGCCTTTGGTTTTTGGAAAAGATAGAAACTATATATCCTTTAAAATGACAGACAGCATTTTGGGGCAATTACTATATTTATTAATGGAGGGAGAGAAAGGAAACTATAACCTTGTGCTCATTTTATCCATTTTATCTCATTTTGCTTGAAGGCACCACCCCCAAGCAATCCAGTGCTTGCAGTCATCTCACATAGTGTGAAACTGAGGCACCAGGTGTCATTGCCTTGCTCAGCTCCTGTAGGGGAAGGAAACCGTCACTAATTAATGACTTGTATATAAAGGCACATTATACATTTCATTAAACCCTCACACCACTCTCAGGAAGCAAGTAGTTTTATTATTCAACCTATCTTACAGATAAAGAAATCAAGGATCATAGAGGATAAAAACAGAAGAAAAACTAATCCAGTCAGTGGTAGACCAGAGATTAGAACCCAGACCTATCTGCCTCTGCCACTGCTTTTCTTATCACCTACTTTGTCAGCCAGCATTTATTCACAATGACTTCCATTTAATAATTCTATTAGCAGTATAATTCTCATTAGGTTAAAGTAATTAACAGTTGACTCTCACAAAATCTGAATTAATAAAATTCTCCAGGGGTTAGTTACATAAGAGTTCTCAAGATACATCATGGCTATTAAATTAAGCACTGGATTAAAATAATATTTGGCAAATATTCAACCATATGCTGTAATAGCACCAATTGGCCATTTGCCTCTTGTGCATATATCAGTCTCTATAATAGTTTTCTGTAGATTTTCAGCTTTCTTTTTGCCATCTGTGTCTGCACTAACTTAATGTATACAGCAATTTACGTTCACATAGTTATCTAGCAAAGGAAAATGCCCTTCTGATAACTATTTGTTTTCCTTTCTAACATTTATGTCAGATTCAGTGGCTTGGAAGTAGTATCCTTTTACTATTTTTTAAAAATTTAGACCCTTTTGAGTTTGTGCTATCTTTTAAAAAGATTTGAAGTTTGCTGCTTCAAGGTTTCACTATGAAACCTTGTTAAAAAAATTGATGTATTTCAAAAGAAACACAGCAATATCCAATGACTCAAAATAAAGAGGCAAGTCATGAGGCTCAAAAAGGAAACTGTGGCTTTAATAATGGGAGACAGAGAATGACACCAGATTGGAATTAATGAGGAATAATCTCCTTTAAAATGTCTTTCTTGGAACTCTAAACGCAGGGCTTTGCAGTCCAGTTACTTCAGAATTGGGCTACATTCTCTGCTGAGAATGTTCTTGAGAGCAGGGGTTGTTTTATTCATATTTTTTACTACTATGTATCTTGTCTGAAATATCTTCATTTGGACCATCACCACCTCTAACTGGGCCATCACGGTGGCTCTGAGTAGAGCTGCCTGCCTCCTCAGCATGACATTCTGTCTACAGTGAAACGGTGTCTTGTCTTGACACTTCCCCATTGGATTCCAGGGGGCTCCCCACGTAACATTTGAACTCTATCACTGACACTAAAGGCCTTCGAAAATGTGGCCCAAAGCAAATACTTTGTCAACTAGGTTTTCCCTCCATCTTTATTCCTTCCCTATCCACATTCTACCTCTTGCAACCTATGAGAGACACAAATGGGATGCTGAAATAGTGATGAGAATATCCTTAGCCTGTGTCATCAGAGGACTTCTTTAGCAGGTAGCATTTGTGTTGGAACATTTAATAGTGGATCAGATGGGGAAATTGGAGAAGAAGATGAAAGCTCAAATGGAAAGGTCATATGAGAAGACAGATTGGATTCTTTACAGTGTTAAAATGGAGATCCCTGTGTCTGGAGAAGAGTGAGGGTAGAAACTGAAGATTAGGTAGGAGACAGGTCCTGTGAGGGTTGTTCTGAAGACTTTCACATAAAAGTGGTAGAGATATAATCTATATCAACAGATGTGCAAATCTTAACATAAAAACACAAGAAGTATGCAAAAATAAAGCAACGTGACACCTTCAAATATAACCAAATATGAAGATAATTGAAGTGGCTAAAATGCCAAGGAATTCAAAAGACTTTAAAAAATGACATAAAAGAGAATACAAATAAATAGTTGAAAGGATTAATGGGAGACAATATAGCATATAAGGAGCAATCCAATAACGTGATAGACATTTTGAAGAAGAACAAAATAAAAATTCTAAAAATGAAAAGCACAATAAAATAAAAAACACAACTGTGGAAAGCCTCACAAACAGATCGAGTAAAAGACAAAATTTCAGGGCTTGAAAAAAAGTTGAGGAATTATTACACTCAGACATCAATAAAGAAAACATAAGAAATTATGAGCAAAACATTGAAGGACTATGGGGTGCAGTTGAAAGATCAAACTTAAGAATTTTAGGCATAGAAAAGAGTGCCAAGGTTCAGACTAATGGCATAGAAAATCTTTTCAATGAAATACTAGCAAAACTTCCCAAATCCTGCAGAAAATACAGATGTCCAGATATACAAGGCAGGGCTACAAAAGAACTCCTGATATATCACCTTATAGTTAAAATGTCAAGAATACAGAACAAAGAACAAATACTGACAATTGCAAGAGGGAAATGCTAATTCATTTATGGACATGAACCCATAAGAATTACTACAGACTTCTCTTCTGAAATCCTAAGGGCCCTGGGGTATAGAATGATGCCTTTCAACCCCTGAGAGAAAATAACATCTATCCTAGATTACTATATCCAGAAAAGCATCATTAAAATTTGACAAAGAAATAAAGGCCTTCAAAGATATCTAGAAAATAAATTCATGACCTGTCAGCCAGCATTGCAGAAGATACCTAAAAATATTTTGCATACAGAGGAATAGAAGCATATAAACTATTGAAAATTAGGAAAGAATCAAACATCATGAAGAAAAATTTACAGGAATTAGTACATAGCTTTCTATAATAACCCAGAATGTAAATGGTTTTATTTCTCCCATTAAAATATACAGACTGGAAATTTTTAGTTAAAAGCAAGGCCCAACTCTTTGTTGCCTGCAAGAAACACACCACACTAGCAAGGATATTGACAGACTGAACGTGAAAGGATGGAGAACAATATCCCATACTAAAGGAATCTGAAAGCAAGCAAGTGTAGCTATATTCAATCTGAAAAAGCAGACTATGAAGCAAAATTAGCCAAGATGGAACAATTTTGAACATTATATATGGTAAAGGGAACAATCCAGCAAGATACAACAATTGTAAACATACACAGCAAACATTTGGTGCACCTGATTCATATTTTAACAAGCACTATACAGCATAAAAAGGACACATAGATACCTGTACAGTAATGGTGGGTGATTTCAATATTGCACTTTCACCAATAGAGAGGTCACTCACCTTCCTTCAATCAACAAACAAATTTCAGATTGAAACTACATCAAATGGATTTAACAGATATCTATCTATACAACATTCTAAGTACGACAGAATACACGTTCTTTTTTGCCCCTCATGGAATGGTGATTAAGCAGTTAAAGGATTGAGGTTGGCTGTGATATTACCACATTAGGCTTTTTCTCAGGTTGAGGAAAATTATAATTACAAAGCAATCAACTTTAGTCCATCTCTTTAGATATTGCTGATTAAATACTTCAAGGAATGGGGTTGGATGTGGTATTGCCACAGTAGCTTGATAGGTTCCTTCCCATTTTGGGGAAATTATAATCAAGAAGCAATCAACTTTCATTCACTTATTTACAGTGGAGCTATGCTTAGGTTTGAGAATAAATCTGAGATTTGCAAGAACTTCAGAAATTCTGAGTTATATGCCCTATAGTTAAAAACTTATGCCTTAGGCAAGTAGCCTATATTTGAGGAACACAGTTAGCCTTCTATTCACAACCACATTTGTTGGATTCGGCCCCAGCATGGAAAATTAAAATCTTGTGTTTGTCAGGAGAGGGGCCAGGATGCTATTGCCCCAAGTTTAAATATCCAGGAATCACCCAGTGGTTTGCTTTTATTGTTCATAAAGTCAGCAGAGACAAACCACCTGAGTAATTCCAGATGTTGAATCAAAAAGGCCATACTTTACAGACTTACAATGTAAAAAGTAAATTTATAGTCCCCCCCCCAAAAAAAACCCTAGGAGGATTGTGTTGTTTAAGAATAGAAAGATGCTTTCATTCTTAAAACAGATTTATCTCAGGTCTTATAGGCTCGTAGATGGCAGGGCTTGATGACATTCACCTTTCTTTGGCCATTTGCGGTTTCACATTGTAATCCACTCCTCTTTTCTCTCTTTGTTTAGCATAAATACCAGCAATTGGCTGGCCATCCCCAGAGAACAGAACTCTCCTAAATTTTACCAGAATAATTTAGAAGCAAGAAAAAGTTTCTCCACATTGACTTAAACACTGGAGAATATAGGTACATAAATGTGACCTATAGTTACTAAAGTCTACTCCATTTTACTTGCATGTTGGCAATTATATCTAACATTGTTATAGATACCTTACTTTGTATGTTGGCTACCAAGGGTAACATTATATGGTAGTAAGTGATATGGCTTGTGTGGGCATGGGGCCAGGAGGTTATAATTTGTTGCCATAAATCTTAAAATCTGCTGAAGGTGTCTTATGTTCAGGTTTATTAGGCACAGCCAAAAAAGTGAAAGTTCTGATATCTAGGATGCTTCTATGGCTATAATACATAACCTTACTGAGTGGCAAAGAATTTTTATAGCTGCTGGCTGAAATCCAAACATAGATTCAACTATCTCTTCACAAGGTATTTTGGTGGAGTGACCCAAGTTATTTAAGTAGAATCTGGCTCATAAATCTGGGTTGGAATACTAATATTATTCTGTATCCTAAATATTACACTACAATGGCCACAAGATAGAAGCTCCATATTATTTACACAAAGCATTGCTTCATTGTCAGTGAAGGAGTCATTATGATGATCACATATTCTCATGTACTGTGCAGTAGCTAAACTCTAACATTCACTGAGAGGTGGTTATATGTCAGGCATGGTAACAAGTGGGCTCTTCCAACATTATCTCGTTGAATCCTTCAAAGAAACATTATGAAAGAGGTGTTCTTGACAAATGAGAAAACTAAAGCACAGAGCAGTTAGGCAAATTGCCCAACGAAACAAAGTGCTAGAATTCCATTCAGAGCAGCCCCTGGAGTCCCTGTTTTCCACTCTCCAGGCATTTGTCAAAAATATCAGACTTTTCCCCAAAGCCAGAGCATTTTAAAATATTAAGATACACAATATAACAGAACAAAGTTCACGTAGGTGCCCTCCCAGCTTTAAAAACCCATCTAGACTGCCACCTTCACCACCTCACGTGGAAACTTCTCATTTTCACTTCTTATTTCAGTTGCTTTACGTGTTCACTATATCACTGTGAATCCTCAGGCCATGGGTGAAGTATGGCTTGGCTGGTGTATGTGAGTGATCTATCATTTCTTATGCATTCTTGTACAACTTTTTCTACCGATATTTTATATGAAAGTAACTTTTATATATCACCTTGCCTGGATCAGGGGATGCCCAGATATTTGGATAAGTATTACTTCTGAGTGTTTCCACGTAAAATTAATATTTGAAAGTGTAAACTTAGTAGACTGCTTTCCCTGATATGATGTGCATCATTCAATTTGGTGCAAATTCATAAAGAACAAAAAGGAAGGAGGAATTCCCTCACCACTTTTTGCCCCTCTGCCTCACACTTAACCTAGGACATCTCATCTTGCCCTGCTCTCAGAGAGAGATTTATTCCTTTGGCTTTCTTGATTCAGGCCTCAAGGCTTAGACTGGAACTGCATCACTAATTTTTCTCTGAGTTCCCTACTTATAGATAGTAGATCATGAGATTCCTTAGCCATGATGGTTGTGTAAACCAATTTCTCATAATAAATATCTCTACCAGTCTTTCTATTGACAGATAAGCTGATAGAGTGACTGCAAGTTCAATGCTTTCTCTAAGACCTCATAGTCAGAAAGTAGCAGAGGCAACACTTGAACTTGGTTCTCCTGGATGCATGGTCAAAATTTCTCCTTTCTATTAGACATTGGCCTTCTTAGATGCCAGTGCTCATCTGCTAAGACTCTTTTCGGGCCATCTCAATGCAGTTTTTCCTTTTAATACTAAGAAACTTAATGAACTCCACCTGGGGCTTCTCTCGTCACACTGTGTTCTCCGGAAGGTTTTAAAAGATGAGGGGAAGACAACATGGTCAGTTATAACTGAAGTTCTCAGTGGCTATGTGGGGGCTGGGGTAGAGTACTTCACTTTTATTTGTATTATAAAAACCTGTTTTAAAAACTCCAAACATGATATAAGCCATATGTGTGTGCGTGTGTGTGCATGTGTGGATGTGTGTCTGTGTGCGCGCGCGTGCGTGTATTTATTTATTTATTTACGGTCTTGTCAGGAGCATCCTGACGAGTGCTTCCAAGAGACTGTGGTGCCAGGGGCAGGAAGACTGAGAAAGTAATTGCATTTTGTTCTGAAGTTTAATTCTTGAAACTTTGTGATAAATTAACAAATAATAAGCACAATCGGAAAGCCAGAAAAGTATGTATTGGTCTTTTGTGTGAAGAATGTGGAGGTTGATTCATAAAGCAGAAGCCAGTTATTTACTCCTGTAGCTTCTTTTCCTCACAGCAAACAGCATCTTGCAATGAGGATCACGCAGAAGCAGAAAGGTCATTGTTTTGTTTTCTGTGGAAAGAATTCTATGGGAATAAAGTTGAATATTTTCTGAGGAATACATTTTTTGGTATTTTGTTTAAAACTTAAGCAAGTTGGTAAAACTCAAATCATTAGATGGTAGTTTAACATAATAGCACTTAATTACCTAAGGATCACTTGTTTCAAGACCCATAGGGGATGCCTGAAATGATGGATAGTAGTGAGCCTTATTTGCACTTATGTACATACATATACATACACATATACATGTACACGTACATATACATATGTAAATTCCTTTGCCAGCCCAACTAAGCTTTGATCATGTGCTGTGGGCAGAACTTTTGTAGTCTGAGATATGACAGCAAAAGCAGCATGAATTTTTTTCTTTCCTTTCCTATAATTTCAGAAATAAGAGATTCATTCTTTCCATATATCTTAGCAATCTAAGCTCATGGGTTTTTTTTTTCCATAATAAATCAAGAACTTTCCACTTTCCTCTTAAAGAAAGCATTTTATGGCTTCTCTCCAGCATTCTGAATTCTGAACTGTCAACATCACTTCTGGGCTTTGGAGTCATGATTAAGAAAAGCAAGGGCCACTTGAACACAAGCACCAAGATACATGACAGTTGATCTTATACCCGAGATGGCCACCACTGTAATATGTAGGGTGTGCAGTGTGGATAAGCTGGGCAAAGGAAAGATATTCATTCTTGACAGGACAGAGCAAATGACATGAGATTTTATCATGTGACTCAGAAGAGCTCATAATTTAAAGCTTATGAATTGTTTATTTCTCAAATCTTGCATTTAATTTTTCCAACCACCATTGACTGTAATAACTGAAACTGCAGATAATGAATAAACTCCTATAGTAATGCACAATGTCAGTTTTCTGGTTTGGGTGTTACATTTTACCATGTAAGATGTTGCCACTGGGGGAAACAGGGCAAAGGGGACCCACAGCTGTTATAAAATTGCCCGTGTGAGTTTAAAGTCATTACAAAATGAAAAACTGTAAAACAGCTCCTTTTACTGTTTGTATAGTGAGGCAGGCAAACTCCATTGTAAGGCTGTAGAAATGTGAATTTTGAAGCAATATACAGCATCTAGACAATGCATTTAAAGTTATATTAGTGCTTATATAGCACCTGAAGAAGTTCACAACTATTCAACCTGTTTCAATGGATCCATGACAACATCAAACTCACCTCCCAGATATGAGGTACTTCTGTTTCCTAACTATGGTATTGTTGACATTTTGGAAGGACAATTTATTGAACTATTAAACAGGGTTGTCTTATGTAGTAGGCTGTTTAGTGGCATCATGATTGCTACCCACTGGATTCCCCACCCCCAAATCGTGGTAATCCAAAAATATCTTCCAACATTGCAAATTATCCCTCAGCTAGCAAACCTGCCCTGGTTAAGAATCTCTGCTATACTTACAAAAACAATCCTTTGTCTCTACCTTTGAAAGGAAATGAAAATTCAGCATTTTTATAGGTTGCAACCACTCAATCTTTTGTCGGCCATGTACAGATTCTTTGGGAAATTTTAGAGTTTTTAAAAATGTTCAATTTCACCCATTCTTTAGTGTCTTGGACATATGCAGTGATATTGAAATAGCAATAATTTCTACTCTTCCAAGTGTCTGAAACAGATATTTCAAAAGGAGAAATGTACATAAAATCCCCAAAGAACTGAGTGTGTACAACGTTGGCCTTATTGAGTATCAGATAGTCATAATTTCACACGTGAAGGTAATTTGTTACATTGAAACATTCATGGGCTTTAGTTTATTTAAGCCTCTGGGGCTAACACAGCACATTTCTAAATATTATGAGTTTTGTAAAGGTGCATGACGAACAAGCAGACTGCTGGTGTGCTGGAAAAGTGATAAAAATCAGCAGTCAGCTTAATCATGGCTTTCTTTGGCATGTATATTTACGCAGTGATGTCAGCATAGTATCCTGTAACTGGGTGAAGGTCAAGTTCCATGTTCATCTGCACAAGGTTTAGAAACTCTCCAACAGACCTGCTGGGGGAAAATGGGCAGCAGAATCGCAGATTGGTTGCCCTTTCCACGTGCACAGGAACTGAACAAAGAAATCCATCTTTAAACAGATGCTAAGCCACAGCAGCTCCATCTTTTGTCACATGAATTACTTGAGTTATTGAGGCTGCTCCAGCGTCAAGCCGGGTATGTTGCCCTAATGTATTTATTTAACCCAGGACTGCCATGGAGAAGTCAAAGCCACCTCAGCATGTGCAAATCTGTGACAAAGGGGACATTCAGAGCAGATCTCAGGTCACAAACACACTAGGAACTCTGCAAAAGGAATGGTACAATTCCAGCACAATGCCCAGCTTTATTTCTGCTTGGAGTCAGACTGTACTCAGCTAAACTATAAACTGCTGTTGGCTGAGCAGATCCAGCCTGATGGCAGACCTGGGAGAGAGGGGGCTCTAGCCAGGCTGCTTAGAGCCTTGCTGGTGCAACAGACCCTGCAAGTGTGGGCTGTCAGCAGTGTTTCTTATTGAGGAGCCCTATTGGATGCAGGGAGGTAGCCTTTGCAAAAAAAAAATAACCTAAAAACCAATTATCCACACTCTGTCTGGTCCAGCCTGTTAGATCCTGTACAGAGACACCCTAGCCCCACATCTGGACAGGATGGTGGTACCTGAACACTGCCTTCAGGTACCAAGTCCTCTAATAGGGATGAGTCCACAGATGACACCACCACTGACCCAGTCATGGCTCGAAGTAACCCAGCTAATGGTTTGCAGACTTTTTTGTTTGTTTTTTCTTGGTTGGTAGAGCTGATGAATAGAAAGCAAGTCAATGGTTTTGGGTGAATGTTGAGGCTTAGCTAATTTTGTGAGATGGCTTTATTTTTCCCTCAAATTTCACTGAGATTCCACCCATGAAATTCACTGTGTCGATCAGGGATCTTTCCAAAGCAAATGACAAAGACTACCCAGAATAACATGTACAAAAATAACTACCATGCATTTATGTGTCAGGCACTATTATGAGGTCTTCCTACTATTGACATGGTCTTCTCAGCTCTGTGAAATAAAACTATTTTTACTCCGTGTTGCAGATGGATAAACAGGCACCAAGAAGTGAGTCCTCCTGCCTCCAAGTCACACAGTTCTTCAGCCACAACTGAGGTTTGAACCTGGGCGGGCTGGCTGCAGCGTTCGTACTCTTAAGCACCATCTAATGTGGTGGGAAATGTAAATTATACCCACGCAGAGACCTGAAAACACAAAGGAAAGGCTTCTGGGACTTTGTACCACGTGACTGTTTTTCTGCTTGTGTCTGACAGCTCTCATTATGTTTTTCTTTGGGTGGTAGTCTCACTCCCTCCTGTAGCAATCAGACCCTCTCCACACAGTGGGAAGCATGGCTTTCTGAAGGCTCAGATGAGGATGTCTGGAGAAAGTGAGCCTGTTCCTCGTTTCCATGCCTGGTTCCATACCTCCTGTGATAGGTCACCACAGTAAGGGCACCAGTTTTGCACCGTGTCTTACCTCCATGCCTTTTTCCACACGACTTCGTGGTTGCTCCTGTCAGTCTGTTTCCCATCTCTTGATTCTGAGTTTGGCCATGAGATCTCCTTGGCCAAGGGGATGTTAACAAATGTGATGCATTCTGAGGCTTAATGAATCACATTCATATTTCTGCTTTCACTCCTGGAGCTCTGTTATCCATGAGAACACCCCAGGCTGGGGTGGTACAGGAAGATGAAGCTGTGGAGGGCTGATATGCCTCAGTGGGCCTTTTAACAATCAGGTGGCCTCATAACCTATAAAAAAAACCCAGGTAAGACCAAAAACCAGTTGCTCAAGCCCAATCTAAATCGTCAACCTGCAAACCTGTGAGCTAGCACAGTGTTATGGTTTGTATCTAGACGTCTACCCAAAGCCTCATGCAGTCATGCAGGGCAGGCTTTTCAGAGGTGGTTGACTCTAGAGTTTGTAATTTATTCATGATCCAATGCTGAGATTGTGGGTGTGAGTGCAACACCCACTATAGGGCAGGTAGTTTGCATACAATATAAGAGACAAAAAATCTTGTCCTCTCTCTCTTTGCGTGTTGCTTTTGCTGTCTTCCACTGCCATGAACTGCTGTCTCTCTGCCATGTGCCATGTGCCATGTGCCACTCTGTTTTTGAGTGAGCTGATATGGACTGAAACCTGTATGAGCTGTAAGCTAAATAAAACTTCCCCTGTTTAACTTTGGGCATTGGGTATTTTGTCTCAGCAATGAGAAAAGTAACTGAGACACACCACGTTGCAGCAGCATTCACAGTGAAAGGGATGAGTCATGGCTGCTGAGACCCTGCCTGGTCCAGGAGCATCAGGGATTTTGTTCCCAGATACAGTGCACTGCAAAGCACTCTGGGAAGAAGACCCAGGAGCTCTCTAGTTTCAATATTTTTTCTTTTAATTTAGGGATCTTACTGAGTACATTATCTCTTTTGCAACCTGGAGTCTCTTCTGCAGTAGACCACGTGAATTTCTCTTAGATGTAAAAGCCATAATGCACTTTAGTTTTCTTAAATATTATTTTTCCTTATAAATAATGTACACTTATTAACTTACTATATTTTTCTTTTTGCCTTGCTGTCCAGGAAGTTTAAGGCTAATATTATGAACCAAAATTTTAATTTTAGGGATCAAAAGAAATACTCTTTTACTAAACTTTCTTAATTAATCCCACTATTTTGCATCTATTTTCCATTCTCTGGGTTTAAAATTTTTCTTTTTCATTGTTTTATACATTTATTAAACTGTATCTAGTTCATTTTGGGATGAGCAGTGATGTGAAAATACAATTCACAAAATTAAGTATCATTTTATCAAGTGAATAAAGGGTCAGGATAAACTTAAAATTTGCAATTACAGTACCTTGACCACATGAGGAGTATGGTTTCTTTTAATTTTTTGTGAGTATTTTTTGCAATATGTAATAACTATGAAGTATGATTTCTTTTTTTAAATTTAGTGTATTGGTACAATTTATATTAAAAATTATCACATTTATCATAGAGAATTTGTACTTGTATATGATATATTTTGGTTCCTCTTTTTTCCCCATTAAGTTGGATCAAAAAATAAAATCCTATAATGAGAGAAGTAAATATGAAAATTATAATGAGATTAGCACACAAAAAGTTTAATTATCTTGACCATCGGACAAAAGCCTGTGTCTTGCATTGGTACAGTAGTACAAATTGGTGCACCTGCTATGGAGAATAGTTTGACCCATGTCTATTATCAAAATGTATGTATACTTCAGCCAGCATGTCTAGGAATTTATTTACTAGAATTAGTACGTTTAAATTTTTTAAAAATGAAATTACTTTATTTAAGTTTCACTTATAAAAAATAAGGTTTTTTTTTTACATTTTTTTCTTCTTTTAAATTTTATTTTAAAGAGAATAAAACAAAGAGGGCAGAACAGAGCAGATCAGAACAGGACAACACAGGCAACACAGTACTTTACATTAAAACAACCAGACATTAACAGTAACTATAACAATATCTCTTTCTCTGCTATAGTTGAGCATAGTTTCAAATACAATAATATCAAACATAACAACATAGTATAAAACCAAAGAGTGAAAGAATTATAGGGAATTCTGAACTGAATAACAGAGAATGATCAATGGGTACTATAATATCTCATTTTCAATAAATAATTTTGTTTATACTATCACACATATTCAAATCCCAATAAGACACAATGTGATAGATAGAACCAATGGTAGTAGAAGAATAGAAGCATGGTAAGACTTCTAAGAAGGATGATATTAAATCAGCAATAGCTGTCATAATGTTTTGTGTCCTTCAAAACAGCTGTTCATACCATCATGCATGATATAGTCAAACAAAACAGAATAAAACCATTCCAACTGATGAATGAAAATATAGAAAGGCTTCAAAGCTATGAGATGGGGACTCATGCTTACCATAAAATCTTATATACTCTTATTAACTCTCATGCTAGGGAGACTATACGGTATTTACACATGTGAGTCTGGTTTATTTCACGTATGAGTATGGCCTCAAGTCATGTCCATTTATTTATAAATATCTCAACGTGGTCATTCTTTTTTTTTTTTTTTTTGGTACCGGGGATCGAACTCATGACCTCACGCTTGCCAGGCAGGCGCTTAAGGCACTGAGCTAAATCCCCAGCTATGTGGTCATTCTTTATAGCTGAGTAGTACTTCATTGTATAAAAATGCCACAACTTTTTTATCCATTCCTCAGTTGATGGGCACTTAGGTTGTTTCCAAGATCTGGCTATTACAAATTGTGCTGCTATAAACATGGGTGCACATATATCACTGTGGTATGATGTTTTCAGATCTTCTGGGAATATGCCTAGAAGTGGGATAGCTGGGTCAAATTGGACCTCCAAACCCAGCTTTTTGAGGTATCTCCAGACTGACCTCCACAGTGGCTGCACCAGTCTACACTCCCACCAACAGTGCAGAAGAGTTCCTTTTTCCCCACAACCTCTCCAGCACTTGATGTTGGTAGTTTTTTCTATTCTGGCCATTCTTTCTGGGGTGAGATGGAATCTCAGTGTGGTTTTAATTTGCATTTCTCTCATGACTACTGATGATGAACATTTTTTCATATATTTATTTTCCATTCGTGTTTGTTCATCTGAGAACTGTGTATTCATTTCAGATGACCATTTTTGGATTGGGTCTTTGAATTTCGAGGGTCTGATTTTTTTTAATTCTTTATAAGTTCTAGAAAGAAGTCCTTTGTCTGAGGTGCTGTCCATGAAGATTTTTTCCCAATTTGTGGGTTTTCTTTTCACTCTGCTGGAAATCTCTTTTGACATGCAGAAACCCTTTAATAAGATATGGTCCCAGTTATTGATTCTAGGAAGTATTTCCCATGCAGTTTGATTCTTGTTCATGAATTCTCTACCTACCCCTATATCTTTGAAGTTTTTACCTACTTTGTCTTCCAACAGATTTAGTGTTTCTGTTTTTTTTAAGATTTAGATGTTTGATCCATTTAGATTTTAGTTTAGTACATGGTGATAGGCATGGGTCTAGTGTTAGTCTTCTGCATATGGATAGCCAATTTTTCCAGCACCATTTGTTGAAGAGACTGTCATTCTTCCAACGAACATGTTTGACCTCTTTATCAAAGATAAGGTGGTTGAGTGAGTTTGTGGCTGTGGTTGTATCTTCCAATCTATTCCATTGATCTTAAGGTCTGTTTTTATTCCAGTACCATGTTGATTTTATTACTGTAGTTTGTAGTATAATTTCAAGTCAGGGATTGAGATGCCTCCTGCCTTGCCTTTGTTGCTTAGAATTGCCTTTGCTATTCTAGGTCTCTTCTGGTTCCAAATGAATTTTAGTAGTGATTTCTCTAGATCTATGAGGTATGTTAGTGGTATTTTGATTGGGATTGCATTGAATCTGTATAGTAATTTTGGGAGAATGGCCATTTTCACAATGTTTATTCTTCCTATCCATGAACAGGGGATGTCTTTCCATTTTCTGAGTTCCTCTTCAATTTCCTTTTCAGGGTACTATAATTTTCCTTGTGTAGCTCTTTTACTTCTTTTGTGAGATTAATTCCTAAGTATTTCATTTTTTTTGGATGCTAGTGTGAAGGGTTTGGCTTCTCTTACCTCTCTTTCAGTATTTTTGTTGTTAGTGTATAGGAATGCTATTGATTTTTGAGTATTGACTTTGTATCCAGCTACATTGCTGAATTTATTTATCATATCTAGGAGTTTTTCAATGGAGTTTTGGGGGTCTTCTATGTAAAGTATCATGTCATCTGCAAATAATGATAATTTAACTTCCTCTTTTCCTATCTTTACTTCTTTTATTTCTCCCTCTTGTCTAATTGCTCTGGCTAGTATTTCCAGTACTATGTTGAATAGGAGCAGTGACAGGGGACATCCTTGTCTTGTACCTGATTTTCAGGTAAAGGCTTTCAGTTTTTGGCCATTTAGTATGATGCTGGATGTAGGTTTGTCGTAGATGGCCTTTATCATATTGAGGTAAAGACCATCTATTCCAATTCTCTGTAAGGTTCTTATCATGAATGAGTGTTGGATCTTATCAAAAGCTTTTTCTATAGCTTTTTCTTTAGAGATGATCATGTGGTTCTTCCTTTTGGCTCTATTGATATGGTGGATTACATTTATTGATTTACATATGTTGAACCATCCCTGCATTCCTGGGATGAATCCCACTTGGTTGGGGTGAATAATTTTCTTGATGATTTGCTGCATCCTGTTTGCTAATATTTTATTGAGAATTTCTGCATCTATGTTCATTAGGGAGATTGGCCTATAGCTCTCTTTTTTAGTTGGGTCTTTCTCAGGTTTTGGTACTAAAATAATTTTCATTTATAGGACTTTATCTTAAAGCTACACTGTAGATGTTTAAAATGATATATATAAGCATGTATAATGGCATTGTTAGTAATAATACAAATATATGGGAACAGCATAAATGTGCCTCGGTAGAGGACCAGAAAAAATGTACAATGTATACAACCACTATTTAAAAATAATAACTGTACTTATGTAATGCTATGAAACAGTTTTAAAGTATAGCATTAAATAAACAAAATGTAGAGCAACATGCGAAATGTACCACCTTCTGTGTGTACAGAATACCTCCGGAAATATACATAAGAAAACTAAAAACAATTGTTCATTCTAAGGATGAAATATGGTATCTGGGAGACTTACTTTTTATTTGATGCTGTTTTGTGACTCATGAATTCTGTACCATCTTTGTGTCTAACCTCATCTTATAAATGAGAAAAGAATTAAGTGAGTTCTTACTGGTTTACTACATAATAGCCACAATTGTGGGTAAGTAGGAGGAAAATGAATCTAACTTCTCTGGCAATTCTTCTTATTAAAGCAGTTGTGTCATTTATTAAAATACAACTCAATGATTTGAAAGAATTGGTTAGGGGCTGGGGATTTAGCTCAGCGGCATAAGCGCCTGCCTTGCAAGCAGGCAGTCATGAGTTCGATCCCTGGTACTGATAAAAAAAAAAAAGAAGAAAGAATTGGTTAATACCCATGTGTGCCAAAGTATGGCTATGGTGCAAGGTACATAGTTTTATGGAGAGCACCTATCTTAACATTAGATACCACATCAACCTAATACAACCAAAATTTACTGAGGGTCTCCCATAGACAGGGCTTTTGTTAAGAGCTGGAAACAAAAATATTCATAAGACTCTTGTCTTTGTCCTTACAGAATATACTGTGTGGATTACTGGTATCCTTGAAAGTTGGAGCATTTATAGTCATTTTTGCATCTCTACCACCTAGCATATAGTAGATACTACAAGAATGCTTGCAGAATGGAGGAATAAAAGAATGAAAGAATGAATGAATGAATGAATGAGTTCTGCACTAAGTATGAATGAGACAACAAGCAGGTGACTAAGAAGTGATAAATTGAGTCATAAAGAGTGAACCAATCCAGTGTCATTACACAACATCAAGACACTGGCAATATGTATCCATGCAAAGAGTTGTTTTTATCACTATGAACTATATTTATTGTGTTGTCAGGTAGATGACTTCATAGTTTTCTGGAAATAACATGAACAGGGCCTGGATGATCTATACTAGAAACCAGACTCTACCATTTATCAGTTAAATGACTGCTGACAATTCTACCTTTTTGAACTTCAGCCTTCTTGTTTATAAATTGAAAATAATCATACCTAACTTACAAGTTTTTATAAGTGCTTAGAATTATTTATTCATTGAACACATAGGAAGAAGTTAATGGGTGGATAATACATGTACAAAGCTGATCCTGGTGGTAGAAACTGCTGGAGACTAATGGATGGAACCTCTTGTGATTATTGTTTTGTAGTAGGACAAAACCCTCCATATGGAAGACTTAACAACTATTGGACACTTCTGTCAATGTGAAAAGAATGGGAGAAACTTCATGAAGGAAATGAGGATGAGTAAAGTGATAAACCCATGTCTGGCTTAATAATTTTAGAGGTACTCAGATTCTGGCTTTCATTAACAGATTCAGCAGGGTCTTTTGGGGAAAAAAAATCTAGCACTCCTTGAATAAAATGTGGCACTCTTCCTTTTTTTCAGAAATACTAAGAAACATAAAGGAAATCCCTCCCCCAAGTAAGCAACCCAAGAAATTTTCCCTGCTTTTTTCACCACTGAGCCAGAGCAGCTGTGGGAAACAAGAGGGACAAGCCATTCACTGACTTTAGGATGAGGGAGTGAGTGTCCTACATAAGAAGAGAGTGTTCTTTTCTGTTCTTCTCCATGTTTGAAGGAGAGAAAAGCCAACTGTATTCCACCTGAAGATTCACCAACAAATCAAACTCTCACAGTACATCCACAGCCACTGACCAATTTAGCTTCCATATTAGATTATTACTTTGTGGTAGGTTTCAGAGCTATTTGCTTTTTCAAGGGGCTGGTTCCAGTCTTGCACTTGCACCAAAATGTAAGATTATATAAAGCAAGCATTATCATCTGGCATTAGATAAGCACACCATGAGGTCAGTTCCCAGCCTAGACCCAGTTCTGGCTTGCTCTGGTCATCAGAAGCGTGGAGCCAAGAGAAAGAAAGGAGAGACAGACAAACGCACTCTGATGGGACGGAGTAGGGCATGATATTGTTCTCTTACAGTTTTGAAAAGACCTCGAAGAAAGGAAGTTTCCAGAAGGCAGCTGTGAGATGACTGCTCACCAAGAAGGCTGGATTCCCTCTGATGACCCGTTACCTAAAGGATGAGATGAAACCACTGAGAGTGCTCAATTTAGGAATCAGAACAAAACAAAATGTAAACAGGCTACCTTTTGCAAAGATCAATTTGATAGCTATTGCGAATGATGAGAAGGTCAGTATTTTGGCAGTTTTGTCTCAAAGCTCTGGTTTTATAGAGAACTGTGTGACTTTAGGAAAAATACGGAACAAGATAGAGCCTGAATTTCTGCCTACCGAAAATGGTATGTTTCCTTCCTGAGATTCAAGATGATACCAGTGCACTTAGCACAGCGTCTGGCACAACAGTGATATAATATAAACAGTGATATTGAGAGTAATGTGGTATTTTTCTTTTAAAAATTATCTATTTACAGCGGATAACCCACTCTATAGGAAAGAGAAAAGAGAAGGCAAGATAAAAATAACAGGCTTAAGGTGATGAAATCTTGTTTTATTGAGGAAATGATAAGGTGTATATGACCCGGTCTAGTGCCTTCTTCTACATAGGTCCCTGCTAGGATCATACACTTTTTCATGGACTCCTTAAAGTGGGGGTAGAGTTCTCTCCATTTGTATACTCCACGAAAACTGGATCATTTCACTGTCAGATGGAAGGGCAGCCTGCTCACAAGGGAGGTTTATTTGATCTGTACTCCCTGAGGCTGCAGTTTCCCAAGGCAACTTCATTTCGTTCCTTTCTTTCAGTGCATGGAGCTTGGTCCTTACAATCAGTCTATCTTTTGGCACCTGAGACATGCCTGAGGAGCAGGTGTATCTGCTTAATATCCAGCCTGCTTTTATTGCCAATTCCAGTGACGCAGTGGGTTCAACTGGCCATGATTTTAGAGGAGTCAGAGGTTGTCATTGTTCCAAGAATACAGTTTCACAACAGCCATTAAATGAAGACTCTGTTTAACCCAAGGATATTGAAATGGAATGAAGATATCCAGCTGTTAAATAGAATGATAAACTTTTCAGCAAATTGGCAAGCATACTGTTATACCAGTCTTTTGTCTTCTTGGGGAGGTCATAAAAGACATCCAACAGCTGCGTGTGAGTTACACAGAAGCAAAGATCCCCATCCCCTAACCCTGCCTCAGGGAGCCTTTTCTATGACTTGTAACAGGAACTCACACAATTGATAATTTTGGAAAGTGTAGAAAGGGTATTTTATGGAATTCTTTTTCTATAAAATGTGAAAAACACAAACCTAAAGGTATTTAAAAATAAGCCTGCAGTACAATGTTGTGAGTACCAGTCATTCATTGTCTGACCCAGTCTTGGTTCAGCACAAACCAACATGGGCATCTCTGCTGTGGATATAAAAACAAAACCCTCTAAAATTATACTCCATGAGTGGCAGGAATGCTACAAGATGCACCTGGAGTAGATGGCAGAGATATATAGCTATCTCCTTTCAGAGACATACAGCAATTTCTTTATTGCCACTGCATATTATCCCTTAAAGAATCATTTGCTGTCAGTCCAAGGTGTTATAGGAAAGCAATTGTATCCTGATCCGGATTTAGGCCATTCAGCATGTTGCATTTTCCCTGACCACTCTGATTGGTTAAGAGGTAGGTATATGACTCAATCAGGGCCCATGAGATGAGATAAAAATTCCACTGAGAATTCTGGGAAACATTTCCTACCTGTAAAGTCTGAGATATGTAAGCAAGATGAAATCTCTAGGGCTATTGCATGAGAAAAAGCCAAGCAGTCAGCTGAGAAACAGAAGCAACTGTGTGTGAGGGCTCTGGGGTCACCAGTAGTCACCATGCGTCTTCAGGCTCAAGCTGTCCCTCCTACGCAGTGAGCTAGGGCTCATGAAGAAAGTGTCATTTTTCTACCTCTTTCTTTGTATTGAGTTCTGTCTCTTCCCTCTCCCCATGAGCTTCAATTCTTGCTTCAGATCATCTCTTCAGACCCACTTCCTTATTTTTCCTCCTCACATTGCTATATTCCATATCTGGACACCAAATCAAGGAGAAGCTGTTTCTCTGCTGTTCACCACTCTGCCATCTTCCCAGAAGTTCTTGGTTTCTGCATGATAATCTGCACCCTGCACCAACCTTATGCCAGCTCTTCTAAATGTTATAAAGTCACTGTTGAGCAAGAAAGTTTGTCACTTAAAGATTTTTATTGTCCCATTATTTCTTCTATTTCTTCTCTATCACTTCTCAGACTATATTGTAGTTTATGATTAGTTTTTTCTTGTTTCAAAAGCAATGCATACTTATTTTAGAAAATTATATAAGCATAAACATAGAAGATGAAAACAAAGTAATATAACTTTGCCAGGACCGTGCAATTCTCAGGTGGCTGAGCCAAGATTCTTCCCCCATGCTTGTTGATGCTACTAGATGTCTGGCTCCTGATCCTGCAATTTGCTTATAACATCTCATAGATCTTCTAATCATTCTGATATATAAAGACTTCCTCCTTTGGACACTTCTTAATGAGTATATGTAATTACTCTTTGGCAAAGTTTGGATAATACTAAAAAATTTTGTACTGGATTTTTTTTTCCTTAGCTTAGTAATATATTGTAGGTATTCCTCCAAGTCATTAGGGGAAACAAGAATAATTCCTCAGGACAAAGGGAGACAAAATCAGATCCCATATCTGATACCTTCTCCCAGTGATCCTCACAAAGGAGTATACCTTCTAACTACCTGGGAGACTTCTTATGAATTAACAAATGGAATTATATCTGTTATGGTTTTTGTCTGAATATCCCCCAAAATGTCATGTGGTCATTGTGGGGGTGGGCTTTTCAGAGGAGGTTGAATGTAGTTTGTTACTGTTTTATTGTCTAGTGCTGGAATTGGGGGTGTGAGTGCTCCACTTGCTCTAGGGGATAAGGGAAGAGTATAAGGGAAAAAAGAGATTTGATATTTCTCTTTTGTTCTTGTTGCTTTTCTGTCTTTAGCAACCCTTCACTGGAGCCAATAGATTATGGACAGAAACCTCTGCAAACTGTGAGCTAAATAAACCTTTCCTTCTTTAACTTTGTGAGCCAGATGTTTTGACTCAGCAACAAGAGAAAGGTAACTAAGGTGATATCATAATAAAATAGTTTCTGTATAGCAGAAAAGTCAATCAGAAGATTGAAAAGACAACCTACAGAATGGAAAGAAAACCTATCAGCTATTCCTCAGATAGACAACCATAGGTGTATGGGGAAAAATTTTAAAGTATAAAACAATACTTTGCCAACTTGTGGACCAAAATTTTAACTAGGAAGATGTAGATAATTATTCCAGAAAAATTTATGTCTTATATCAAGAAAAGAAAAGAAACCTAAAATAGGCTATGAGATGGTTGTGAAAGAGCTTTTCCTGACAGATGCCAGCTCCAGACAGCTCACAGACATCAAACCACTGAAGAACAAATAACACAGAAATTATTTAAATTGTTTCAGAATTCAGAGAAAGAGAGAGACTGTTTTTATTACCTCTACAAAACCAGCAAAGCACTATAGCAAAATCCATAAAAAGTTTGCCAAACAGAAACATACAGAACTCCTTTATAATCTTAACCAAAATATTAACAAATAGATTTCACCAATGCTAGCAGATCATTATCATCACTCCTATATCACATCTGTCCAATCCAGAATAATAAACCAAATCATAGATTGGTTAATGTTAGAGCAGAGCAAGCAAAATTGTCATTATTTGCAAATAAAATGATTACATTCAAGAGAAAACCCAAAACAATAAACTGAAAAATTATTAGTAATTATATGTGACTGTGGTAATCTGATTCTAGTTTAAAAACAAATGTACAATAAGTAATAACGGTCTCTCATACTAACAATAACCAGTTATAAAATGTGTTAAATGAAAATTATATGACTAATACCAATCTGTGTGTAATAACTGACAACACATGCATTAGATAAAGAAAGTGACAAAATTTGATTGATGAACAACACAGGAGACTTGAGAAAATGCAGCAATATTACCTTTTAGATATGCTGCATTAAATTTATAGAGTATGTAAAATGATTATGAGGTTTTTTTAATTATGAGTTCTCAAGCTTCAAAATTCACCACAAAATTCTTTTCTTAATCTACAAGAAGTTAAATTTCATTCTTCTGGGGAGTGAAAACTAATTTTGGTTAGCCAGATAACTTTATGACATATTTTAATTTTGGAAAGATGGAGTCTATGCCTTACTGTAATGGGATATAATTAAGATAATGAGATTGTATTGGATGTGATGAACCAAGGATGAAAAAGGAAGAGACTGGAGACTGAAGTGAAGGGTACAGCTGGAGCTTAGAGAGGGAGGATAATACTCCTGTAAAAGAATAAACTGGGAAATTTGTAAAAGGAAACTCATCCAGTATCCACTTTAAAATCATATGCTATGCTGCTTTAATATGGAGCACATTTCTATAACCTCCAATCCTTTGAGAATGATGATGATGAGAATGATGGTGATCATGGTGATGTTGACAGCTCATTTATTGAGCACCTACTTCCCAAACAACACACAAACCCTTTAACTACATCATATCTTTAATAATCACACAATTCTATTTTCCTAACTTTCCTTCCTACAGCTGATGTAGGAGGCAGAGAGCAGTTACATAACCAAGTGCACAGCCCGGAAGTGTAGGATCTGGCTGTTGACCCGGATGTTCTCACTCCGCGGCTAACTTGTAACTCTACCCTGAAGTTGCCCATCTAGCTTGCTCATGACCTTGAGTTAATGCCAGAGAAAAAATCAGAGAGTTTTCAAGTGGAAAGCAATAGAGTGTTGTGGACAGGAGACATGACAGATGTACAGGAGTCACAGCCAAAGTGAAGACTGAGAATTCCAGGGAACTGGCTGGAGGAAAAATAAACACCAACCTCCTCCCCTGCCATGAAATCCCAAAGGGCCTGGGAAGTATGCTGAGACTCCCATCAGGTGTGACTTGGGATACCCAGACAACTTTATTGCATGTTAAAGTAAACGATTACTTAAACAAGCTGAATAACTTAGATTCATCCCAGACATTGAAATGGGACTTACAATCATTAAAATGCCTGTGCTCCTGAAGTGACTCTAAAAATAATGAAAGCACAGTCAAATTCTAAAGAGATTTTTTTTAAGTTGTCCAAATTATTTTAAAGTTTATGAAATGGAATACAAATATATACATTTCACCAACAAAGAGAAAAACCTAATTATCAAAAAGAACTGAACCTATGAGAAAATAAGATATGAAGTTATTTGAATTAACAAAGTATATGTTTTAAATCAGCAAATCAGTCACTGCTTAGTGTCTGAACATATATATATATATATATATATATATATTTTTTTTTTTTTTTTTTTTTTTTTTTTTTGTACCAGCAATTGAACTCACAACCTTGCGCTTGCCAGACAGGCACTTATGCCATTGAGCTAAATCCATGGCCCTATTTTTAAAAAAATCTATATCCCTTTCTATATCCAACATCAAACAAAATTTCAAATGACCTGAAGATTTATGTAAGAAAACATATAAAAGTACCAGAGAAAATATGGGTGAATAATTTTGGTGTGACAAGGAATTTTCTAAGTTTGATATAACCTCTACCTAACCCCTAACCACCAAAAAGAACCAAGAAGGATACATTGAATATTTTAAAGTTTAGGACTGAATAAGAGAGCTAATTTAAGCATTTGTAGCTCTCCCCCAAATCTCATGAAATGTATAGATTAAAATAATAGTAAGCCTTAACTGATTTGAATAATGATTAAGGAGACTGCCATCGTCAAATAAGAAAAATTTTAAAAGCTCCTGAGGGAATCCCAATTCATCAGCTCCACCTCAGGAAAGGGCAGGCCCGCAGAGCAGCCCAGTCTCCGTCTCAGGGAGAGGGAACAGAGGAAGCAGGGAGACACTGGCAGCCCAGGAGCCATGGATGTGAGAAGCAGAAGGGACTGGAACTACTGCTGCTCACTGAAGACCCACTTTTAAGTATTTACATCCAGACAAAAGCACCTAGTGACCACAGGGTCCAGAGAAGCAGGGCAGTGGACAGGTGCCTACTGACTCCTACCAAATGGAGGAGAAACCAATGTCTCAGTAAAGATGGCTAATGAAACACCTATAGTTTCTGACTCTTGCTTCCAAAACTCTTCTGAAATGGTTGTAAAGAGATTGTATTTTTTTAATACATAAGCCAATAAAGTTAAAGGAGACAGGAGGGCAACTGTAACTCAAATCTGAATGCTGGAAAACAAGTGGACCAGAGGTAATTGACTTAAGAAAATGGGAAAGTCAGAAAGCAACATGGTTTACATGCAAACAGATGCCTAGCGTAGCAGCATCATGTACCTCTGAATGAAGAGGTGAAGAAGGAAAGTCTGAAGAAGAATGAAAGTCATGCAAAGAAACAGCCATTTAAGAAGAAATCACCACCACCACCACAGGCACTCTAGCAGAAATTTCAAGTCCCAGCCAGAGGGATGGAAATAAGATACACCAGGTACAGCTGAGGGCTGGGTTGCTATTCAGAGAGGCAAAGTGAACATTTACCCAGTTGCCCACAAACTTGTGGTCAGTTTGAAGAATTGTGCCAGGCAGAACCAGATCCTCCAAGCAGAAGATGGAAGATTCTTTTTTGGGGAATGCTAAGGCTCAAGAGAAAAGGCCTGATCACCCTGCAAGAAGCCTGTAGTTCCAAATCTCACACTCAGACCCAGAGCTTCCAATGCACATATATTTCCTAGTCACAGGACAGGGATTCAGTTCCCTCCTTCCCTCCCTGAGGGCTGAGGACAGTTCTGGGATGCCTGTTCCCTCCTGTTTTGGAGTTCTGGACACAGAGGGAGGGAGGCTGGCTTGCAGGCACTGGGAATAGCTTCACCACTGACCAGGAGCTCCCTGCTAGCTACCCTCCACACACTTACCCGGAGGCTTCTGGATTTACACATTGCACATGATTCCTGATTTTGCCTCTTCCCTTGAAGTGGAGGATGAGTCCAGCTGTGCTGGCCAGGTCTGCACTGGGGAGAGTTCTTGACCACCTCCCACATTGCAACTGAGTATCCACCTTAACTGTACTGGCTGGGGATGGGAAGTAGAGTGCCCAGGAAGGGCAGATGGTAGCCAGGCAAGCAGTACAGTATGGTGGTTAGGCACAAGAGCTTTAGAATCAGACACATCTCTATCCAAATCCCAGCCTTGCCCTTCCCAGCCACAGGTCAATAACATGTCACTCAGCCTCTCAGAGCATCCGTTTCCCAATTCTAAAGTCAAGAAAATAATAGAGCTTGTCTCTCTGAATGGGTGATATGAGAATTATGTGGTGTTTTGCCTCAGCCCAGTGTCTGGCCTATGTCAAGGCACAATAAATATTTTGTTAAAATGATTAAAATAAATCTTAAGGCAGTGGAGGCATGCATGCTACAGCAGGGTTGTTTGCATCACTGAAAACTGTAAAAAGTTTACCATCATTGTCTTAAAGCACACAATTGGAGCAAAGCCACTTTCAAACTGTGTATGTGTGTGTGAGACAGAGACAGAGACAGAGACAGAGACAGAGGCAGACAAATACTGGGGCTTTCAGTTGCTTTCCCTGGGGACTAATGATCTTAAAGCATTTCTGAATTTACTGGCTATTTGTACATCTTCTATGAATGGTCTGTTCAAACCATTGCTCATTGTTTTAAAATTATACAGTCTTTTTATTATTGAATTGTAAAAATTATAATATACTCTGAATATAAATCCATTATCAAATATGTACACAGAAAATACATTCTCTCAGTGCGTATCTTGCATTTCCATCCATCTTGGGAATCTGATATATATACACATTGCATCTTGTTTTTTTTTCTTAAATTTATCTTGTTTTTTTTAAAAGCAGAACTCTAAGAAAAATCATATTAGTCTATTTTGTGTTTGTGTCACTATAAAAATACTTAATATTGGGCCTGGGGATTTAGCTCAGCGGCATAAGCACCTGCCTTGCAAGCATGCGTAGTGAGTTCGATCCCCGGTACCGATAAAAAAAAAAACCCTTAATACTATGAACCAATAAAGAGTGGGGGCTTATTTAGCCTGCAGTTCTAGAGGCTGAGGAACCCACAAAGATGGCTGCAGCATCTCACGAAAGTCTTGTGGCAACGACATGGCAGAAGACATCAATGGTGGGACAGAGCAATTGTGTCATCTCATCTGTCTCTTTCTTCCTTTTTGTTTTGTTTTGTTTTGTTTTGAGATGGGATCTCACTTTGTAGTGCAGGCTAGACTTGAACTTTGTAGTCTAAGCTGGCATGGTGAGCCTCCTGCCTTAGCCTCCTGAGTGCTAGCATGACAGCCATGTGCCATCCCATGTGACATCTCTTCCTCTTACTATGAGCCACTACTACCATCACACAGACCCATTCTTAGGCAGTCCAAACCCTGCAAGGCAGTCCAAACCCGACTGCCTTGCAGAAGCTCCTCTTCTAAATACCATTAGCTGATCATATGAAATCTTGTGAGACATATTTAAAAGTAGCACTGATTTATCCAAGTTTTTCTTTCATGCTTTATGCCTTTGGAGGACTTTTGAGAAAATCTTTCCTTTCCCTAAGGTCAAAATATTTTCTATTATATGGCCAGCGTATCATTCTCTCTTACCTTGCTTCCAAAATTTCTATGAGGAATCTCTGAATTGCTGTAATTTTCTCCTTGCTGCTTTGCCTTTCTGTTTACCACTTCAAATTAAACAGCTTCAATTTCACCTGTTAATATTGTAGTCTGCTTGTAGTCTGCTTGCAAGATGGGGTGAGCTATCCCACCAACAGGGCACTCTGTGTAACTGTGCTCCTTCACACTGGAATGTTCTTCCAGGAACATGTGTAAGCATTACATGGTTTATTTCTGCCAGTCTCTGATGTATGTTACAGAAAATTAGTACTGCTCATCTTGTGACTGTTGGTTGGTCCATATTAAGAGTCTATGTGTGCACCTATGTAATTGTATATCTGTGAAAAGAAGGATGGTGTGGTCTGTGTCCATATACTCATCGCCAGGTTCAAACCATATATTCAATGTTTAATCCAAAGGTCAAATCATGCTTCTTGCAGGAAGATACATATTTGTTCTGTGAGCTTAGTATAGGTCACAGAAATATTGTTTGGCTACCATGGTAATTTCAAGTGGTTGGTAAAAAATCAGGCCCAAGTATCTGGAATACAATAGTAGTGACATTTCCCTTGAATAGGAAATGGGCTCACTCAAACCACCATGCACCAACACAAGTGTGAACAAATCACTTCAAACAGCATTATCTGTACCGAACATAGTAGTGGACCACCCCACCCTGTGCACTCTAGATGTTTATTAAGCATGTTCCATATGGCAAGGATGAAGTTTGTCAAAGGAAATGCAAAGATAAATTGTCTATTGGATATTGGAGCAAAAAGAACTAAAAAAATTACCTCTGCCACTTTCTAGACAGAAAATTAAAACTCAGTGCTGTCAAAATCTTGCTAAAGTTTATATAATAGTTGGTTGAGCAGCAAAGTCAAAATAAAAATTCAGGGTTCTTAAGATGTCCAAGCATTGCTGTATGTAGTTTGTTTCACTGTAGTTATTATACTCTAGTCTTTAGGGAAATAGATGAGCTGATAATTATTTTTTAAATGTAAAAGAATAGGGACAAGTTTTTAATAAATAGTACTTTGTATGACCTTGGTTCCTTGTCAATATATCATACAGATCACTGTCCTTCTGCTTAAAAGAATATTCCATGTACATAGAAACTTTAATATTTATTTTTTCAAATCTTAACTCTTTTAAAGACAATTGAAACTTTCAAACAGCAAAGAATTCAGTACCAGGGAGGAATGTGCACTCTTTTCGACCCTTCTTACCGCTCAGAAATGGACTACTTCTTACAGTCCAAGAATCCCTGGCTCCAAGATACTACTGAGCAGAATCTTGAAGAAAATTCCTGCTCACAATCTTTTTGTACTTTCATGTGGAATGCAGATGTGTGAGTGGCACTGAGAGTGGCCCGTTATTCAGAGGTGAAAGCCATACTTCTCTGAATTGCAAATGTGTTTGTTGGACTAAATTGGACCCAACACCACTTTGAAAGGGAAGACCTAATGAAGAAAGACTGTTGGGATAGGCACACTTTTATTTTCAATTGCATAAGGAAAAAACCACAAAAGCTTCTACAATATGAGTAGATGGCACAAATTTCTTGGATATATGTATCTATCCATCTATTAATCCATCAGTCCATTCATTTATTCATCCATCCACTCACCACCCACTTATTCATGTATCTATTTAAAGAGGGTGGCACCTCATAGGCTGCTCTCTTTCAGCACTCCTCTTCCTTTTTTCTCTTTCTTCTCAGGTTTGAATCAAATATGCAGCTAGATACCTCTTCCTCTAAGTCATTAATTGAAGTTACCCCAGTGTCGTGTCTGTGGCTTCTAACTCTTTGTGGAAAAAAAAGTTTTGCTTTTCTTGTTTATTAGAAAGCTAAGGCCTCTACCGAGGATCAGGTCCTTGATATCTCAACTCTGTAATGAGTTACAGAGAATTTTTTCATCTACTGTAACACTTCCTTGCAATCAAGCCACTCTGCTCCTGTCCTTTAGAGTCACCTTGTATATCCTCACTCCTCACCACAGTCTTATTCCTCTGCTTTCCATATTGCAGCCTCTCTGGAATATTCATGGTTTCCTGAACACGCCATACAAATTCATATCGTTTAGTTTGTGTTCAGGCTGACTCTGCAGTTGAAAATGTCTTTTCTGATCCTCTTTCCTTGGTAATGTTTTCCTCAATCCTCTGCTTACAAGAAGGCTTGATCCCTCCTCACTTTCTGTTTTCACAGTGTGCACTAACTACTCAAAGCCCTACTGGTTAGTGTCTGCTTTTCTATGACCATGACTTCTCTGGAGCTGGAACATCTTGAAGACAAAGACGACTTTATTCATTTTTATCTTTCGTGCTGCTGCATATAAAGTTCTATTTTAAAACTGATAAAAGCATAATTAAGAATAAATAACAGTTACTCTAGGATCAGTTTCTAGAGGGTTCTTTTTCAGTTGATTTGCTTGCTGAAAACTTTTCTGAATTCTAGGGGTCAGTCCTTAACACATTCAGGAGATATTTCTTATGCTAATCATTATAATTTTCCCCATTTTCCCTGCTTTCCTATAATTAGAGTGAAGGGGAAAATTTACAATTTCATTATCGTCTGTCATTGAATTTTTTGCTGTTAATGCCTGTGAGGAGTGGCTGAAATTGGAGATGTATAGCACATATGAGATTAAAGCAGTGAGAGCCCTAAAAACATGGAGAGCCCAAGGAAAGCCAAGTAAACAAGTTGTTCCAGCTCCAAGAACAGGAGGTGCTCAGTTGAGCCATACAAAGTTGCAAAGCAGAAGGGCTGAAATTGAGATCAAACTCCTAAGTGTATAAATAAATGTTCTGTGGTGGTTGAGCAGTTCTTTTCCTCTCATCCTGAGAGGGGTCTCCACCTTATCCTAGTTTGCTGTGTTTTGTCATTTCTTCACCTTCTTACCACCCTTCATGGTCCTGACCCTGGAAAGTTCAAGAGCTGCATGGGTTGTGGCAGAATGGTGCCCGAACAAGGCCTTGAGACATGAGGAAATTCATGAGATGAGCACACCTCTAGTGTACACACAAAAGGGAGGGAGGTGTGTTGATATCCTTAGTATTGATCTTGCTGATATCATCAATGCTGAGCCCAACAGTGTATAGATATATTCAACATCGAGCCCAATAATAACATCAATACTGAGCCCATATGAGGTGTAAAACATGGTTCAAACAGATTCTCAAGAACCACAGATGTATATAGAAATGCTAGTTGTATTATTGAATCCTGTGTTTACTTTACTTTTCAGGATTTGCGTTAGGGAGTGCTTTAATAGTCATAAGTTTGTTGGGACAACCACAAAGAATTTGGCTTGTTGCACTAGTTTAAAATCAAGTCCCAAGTGGGAAAAAGATGTTAGAATAACAGACACATGGATAACCTTAACTGAGCCACAAGTGGCAATTTCTGCCTTTTCAACGCAGAGAAATTTTGCTGTGTCACACTTTGGACTTTCCATCTCTCAGGGAATAGAGCCATTTTCTCTCTCTCCCTTGAAATTGTCACTAAAAGAAGCTAGACAGGTTGGGGGAGTCCGTTGAGGGTTTTCAACCCTCGGTTGTCTGCCCTGGTTCAACCCAGGGTTGTCTACCCTGTTACTGAAGCACAAGTTCCCAATAACCTGGGACAAGTTGTGCATCTTCATGAGACTGTGCCCTTTAAGGCCTTAGAAGAATTAAAACAAGCTGCTGCTACCTATGCTCCTGTAGCTTCTTTTATCCTAGGTATAATAGAACTCATAGGACAGGAGATGATAGCACCAAATGTTTGAAAATGAATAGCTAATGATGCTTAACTCCAGGTGATTATTTATTATGAAAAGGAATTTTTTTGAATTGTGCACAGATCAAGCCATTTGCAATACCACTCACAACATAGCCATTACAAGAAGCATGTTAACTGGAGAAGATGACTTTGCTGCTACAAATAATCAACCTACATTTGGATTGCAAGTATATGAGAAAATTATAATAGCTGTCACAAGGACTTGGAGGGACTTCCTTCAAAGGGCAAGACATCCTTTGATTTGACTTCCATTCATCAGGGTCCTGATGAAGCTTCACGATTTCATGGTATGGTTATTGCAGGCTAGTGGAAAAAGTGTAAATGATACAGAGGCTAGCAAGTTAATAGTTCAACAGTTGGCCTTGGAAAATGCAAATAAATGGTGTAAAAAAAGTTTAAGAGCCCACAAAATTTGGGCTACACTGTCTGAGATTATTTGGATTTGTGCAGATATTGACCCCTCATATGTGCAGGGGGCTACCTTGGCAGCAGCTATCACTGATTGTTCATCCACAGCCTAGAGAAAGGGGAAAAGTTAGAGTTACTTATTTCAGTTGCAGGTGTGGGGGACATTGTGCCAAAAATTGCTCTGCTGCACCTGTAGAGGCCGCATGGCCACTATCTGTCCCTTCAACAAACCTATTATCTGTCCAAAGTGTAGATGAAGGAATCACTGGGCAAATTCATGCAGATCCAAAAGAAATGAGAGAGACTTCTGGAAAGGTAGCAGAGTAGTTAGCAGCAGAAAATACAGCCTCTCTGGGAGTCACCATCCAGATGCAGGAATATTCCATGTGAGGATGACAAGAAGGAAGGAAGTGGGTCCCCTTGATGCAGGAAGAATATGAAGTGTGAATTGAAGCCCACAGAGAAAGTAAAAAGTAAAACAGTAAATGAAGAAGAAGGCAGTAGCTGGTGGCAGTATCTGGTGGCACCTTCGCCCAGAACCAGACTCACTGAGCTAGAACCTGGGGACACATGGTCACAATGATGGTGGCAGCTGGTGATCCCAGAGGCTTCTGCAAAGAGGCACGGCAGTGGAGGGGAGCAGTGCACTTGGAGGACTACACTGTTCGTTGGTGCATGCAGAGAACTCAGTCCTCTTACAGGAGAGAGAAGTTAGCCGGGAGCCATTTTGGAGTTAGGCCGGATAATCCCAGAACCAGAACTGCTGCCAACTTCCTCCAGCAGCTCCTAGCTGGGTGCAGACCTGAGAAAATTGTTTGGACTGTGGCAAGCCCAACAAATCTGGTCTTGGGGCAAGCTGCTAAGGTTATCTACTACTCCACCGTACAGCAAGGCTGGCTTGCTGGGATAGAGTGGCATGATCCGGGACTTTGTCTTCACAGGCTGTCTACTAGTGAACCCAGAGAGAGTCCTGGAAGTGGATTATTTTTTGTTTTGCTTTGTTTTTCTTTTCTTGTTTGTTTTGGTTTATTTTTTATTTTTCTTTCTTTTTTTTTATGAGTGTGAGAGTGGTACCTAACCTCTTTGTGGGTATGGTTCTGTTCCATTCTACCTTTATCTCTTTCACTTCTCTTTTCTTTCAGTCTTCTGCACCAGTTTCCCTAAGTTGGAGGGATCCATCTTTGACTTCCAACTTTACTTGTAATCTCTTTCTTTTTTTCCACTTTTCTGTTTTCTCCTTAATCCATTTTAAATTTTAACCCTGAGGACAAAATTGACACATTATGGACTTATATATTGCATGTAAGTATCTAATTTGTTTTACATTTTCTTATGTAAATCTAGTTCATATGGTTAGAAGTTAGCTCAGTTTGTTGTTTTATAGGCTGTGTTTGATCCTATCGGTACCACTACAGCCAAAATTGACATAATTGTTCTAAGCAGTTTTTGGCCCTGATAATCCATGACTGAGATTAACTAAGGGTCACACAAAGCAAATGAGAAAGGCCAGTCCATTTCAGAAAGCTTCCATGGGAGCCTGCCCCAGCACTGCCAAAGAATGGGTCACTTTCCCTAATTCTTCCCCAACACTACTTACAAACACCTAGGATGTTTCCGAACTCTGGTGAGCAACAAAAGAGCAGCAGAGACTTGGACCTCAGTCCCTCCTCCAAATTCATACTAAAGGGACCCCAAGTTATTCCTACTGGAATCTAAGGACCTTTGCCTCAAGGAACAGTAGGTCTCCTGCTAGACTGCAGTAGTCTCACTCTAAAAAATCTCCAGCTGTCATCTAGTGTCTAGACAAGGAAAATCAAGGTTATGATTTGATCTTTGGAACGTTGTTCAAGTCACACCAGACTCTCATATTGCATAATTGGTCATTTTTCCCTTGACAAAAATTGAAAAATCTATAAATAATGAAAGGAGACCCAAGGGTATGATATGTATTGGGTTCAACAGGTTATACCAGATCATCTTGAGATGAACTGATTATTGAAGCAAAAACTTTTAAAGAGCTTTTAGACACATGTATGGATATTTCAGTTATTGTCTAACACCATTGGCCTATGGCATGGCCTCTGGATGTAGCAACTACAGATCTATAGGGGTGGGCAGTATTTCTCACCTACTAAAAGTGCTAAACTGTTAACTGGAGGGATGCAAATGGTCTTCTGGACATTTCTCACCTTATATTCTCCCCCATATACAAGTCAATTTATGGGGTGGTGATGTATTCCAGGATATGGGGGCATTTTTGGTTAGCTCTAACTCCTTGGTAAAAATAATCAGGGAGGGAGAGAACCCTTTCCAATAGATCCAAAAGGGGAGCATTTTGGCATAGGATACTTGCCTTCATTTTTTCAGGAGGGGCCTTGATCTTTTCTCTAATCCCACAGATGGGGTCCAAGATAACTGGGATGTCTAAGAATCCTGTTTGGGTTCATCAGTGGCCCCTCACTAAGGAGAAACTTACAGCAGCTCATACACTGGCTAATGAACAGATGATAGCGGCCACTTAGAATCCTCCAGTGGCCCTCAGAATACCCCAATTTTTATAATAAAAAAGAAGTCAAGAAGTTGGGGATTACTACAGGATTTGTGAGCTATTAATCAAATCATGGAACCTATATGAACACTTCAGTCAGGATTGCCCAGTCCCACAGGTATTCCTTTACTTTTTTCTCTCATGGTGATTGACTTAAAAGACTTTGTTTTAAAAAACACTATCCTTTCTATCCTCAAGATAGCAAAACATTTTGCCTTTGGTTTACCCTCTATTAATCATCAAGCCCCTCTGCGCTGCTTCCAATGGTGTTTATTGCCACAAGGAATGGCAAATGGTCTGACCTATGTCAAGAGTTTATGGCCACAGCCATTTTGTCCGTTTTTCAGGCCCATTAATCTGATTATCTTACCTATTACATGGATGATATTCTTCTAGTACATGAATACTCATTCACTTTACACTAAGTATTTATTCAATTAGATAATGCTGTTGCAAGGCAGGCCTATTGGTGGCCCCTGAAAAAGTACCAACCATGACACCTTTTTCATATTTGGGTCACCTTATCCAACACAGACCTATTGTGCCCCAAACTATTCAGATCCAGGTTAGTCATCTTACAACCCGGACTGACTTTCAGAATCTACTAGGCAATATTAATTGGCTCTGCCTAGCTATGAAGCTAACAACTCGTGATATAGTCCCTCTCTTTGATATTCCCAAGGGTTACCTGGCCCCCATGTCTCCAAGACTACTTATACCAGAGGCTAAAACTGCCTTGGATAAAGTGAATCTATAATGCTCTAATATCTAGAGCTGACCCATATTTTCCAATGTTTTTAATTATTTTCCCAACTCAACATATGCCCACTGGAGTCCTTTGGCAGTCTTGGGGCCCTCTACAATGGCTACATATGCCACATACTCCACATAAAACCATTACACACTTCTGTAATTCTGCAGTAGGACTATTCACACGTGGATGGATGCCTGTCTTCAGCTTTTTTGGATATGAGGTGCAAACTATTATTTTTCCCTTTTCTTTGATTCAACAACAGTGGTTATGGCAATTCTCATCCTATTGGCAAACTGCATTAGCTAACTTCCCTAGTGTTACTGACCGCCATTATCCTCCAGATAATTAATTCAATTTGTGTCCCCCACACCCTTTGTCTTACCTTCAAAAATAAGCTCAGTTCCCATAGCCAGAGGTGTCTCTGTTTTCACAGATGGCTCCTCCTTGGGCAGAGGAGGTTATGCTACAGCTTCCTTTTCCTAAATACAGGATACAGGTTTTCTTCTTTGGCATAATAGATGGAATTGCAAGCTGTTATATGGGCCTTACAACATTATTCATCCACTCCAGTTAACCTTTTATCAGACAGTGCTTATATTTGCAGTGTGATATACCACACTGAAACTGCCATCATTCACACTAACCAGGAAAATCATTTTCATTTATTTCACATTCTCAAATTCGGTACATGTCCCCTTTTTTATTAATCATTTACATTCTCATTCCTTATTGCCAGGGCTTCTCACTGAGGGAAATCCTGCAAGAGACAGATTGCTAGCTACTAGTACTGTTACTCCCTCAGATGTCATTCAACAGCTTGTTTCCCAAGCCACCTTTCATCAAAATGCTTCTGCTTACACAAACAGTTCATTTAAGCTGGGAACAGGCTTGACAGATTGTTGAACAATGTTCCTCATGTGTAATACATTTCCCCTCACTCTCCATGGGGGTTAATCCCCAAGGATCACATCCCAGTCATCTCTGGCAAATGGATATCTCTCACATTGCTGATTTTGGTTCTTTATGCTGGGTCTGTGATTTTCTTTTTCTTCTTCTTGCACTGACAAACAGGCTAAACATATCATTGTTCATTGTTTGTATGCTTTAGGGCTTTTGACTGCCTGTGGGCACTTAAGATTAACTATGGCCCAACCTATACAAGTGCTACCTTACAAACATTTTGTAAAGCTCTTCATATTTCCCTTAGCTTGAGAATTCCTTATAACCCTCAAGGCCAAGGAATTGTTGAATGCATTCACTGTCTACTCAAAATTCAATTACAAAAACAAAAGGATGAATCCTTCCCTATAAAAAATTTAAACCTTATAATAGACTTCACTTGGCAGTATATACTATTAACTCTTTAAATCCTACTAGGGATGGGACTAAAGCATCAGTAATACAATTCTATCAGGTAAAAATAAAAAAATCTAGGAAGCATCCTTTAGAATGATCTTCATACTGAACAATGGAAGGGACCCAGTCCAGTGCTAATTTGTGGTCGAGGGTATGCTTGTCCTTTTCCAGAGAACACTGAATGACCTATCTGGGTACCAGATCATGGTGTCCAGCTGTATCATGGACCCAGGCCTGGAGAAGGAGATAATTTTCAAGAAGCTGATGCTCAGTCCTATGACAGTGATGCCTCAGACTGTTCTGCAGCTGATAGACAAGGATTGGGCTAGACTCAGCCTGGGGCCAATTGAAGGAATTGACTCAGAATGCTCAGGAAGTAGTAGCCAAAAATAAGAATCAAAGGTCTGAGCAAGTGGTAGAGCGCTTGGAGATAACTGAGCTAAAACTTACATAAAAGAAGGGGACACAAAAGTTACTAGCATTCTTAAGACAAAATAAAATACAAAAATTATATATTATAGATGAAAGATTTTATTCCTTCCAAATTCGTCTTATGAGAGATGTCTGCTAATTATCCTACAAATAATTCTGACTAGTCTATTTATAATTATAAACTTCTAAAATTATAAGAGATTTATTATAATTCAATTTGATCAAAATATATATTTGAGTGCACTCTGATTTTGTAAGACAAAATCTGTCTGTCTATTCTGTTAAGCTGTGTACTTGTTTATTTGTCTGCTTGTCTATTTTGTGAACAGTTCTTATTTGAACTCAACAATTTTTTTCTTTTCTTCTTTTTACATTTTCGGATCATTTGTTCATAATTTAATTTGGTTTATAGATTTAAAAAGCATGCTTCCACGTGGGTTGCCAGATGGTCAAAATGATATCAAATTTGGTTTTCTCACAGGTCATCAAAAAATTGTTAAGATAATTAAATAAAAAATCTCTTAAGGTGGGAAGAAATTATTGGAAAAATCTTCAATTGATGAATAAGAAAGAAGCTGCCTAGAAACGTTATCAAGATCTTGTTCACTGATAGAAGGCCCCAGTGATTTCCATAGCCCTATGGGAGACAGCCCAATAAATTTTATTAAAATATATTATTTTATATTATTATATTATAATATTATAAATATATTATTGTAATATGTTTACCTTACTCATTTATCAAAGGATTACATTTTCTTGACAATAAGGTTTTTGATTTACAGGTGTTCTTGTACAAAGGTTTTCATATGACTATGACAAGTGATTGCAATTGCTATTGTTTTTTGTAGTGTATTGAATGTATTCATGCCTTCAGATGTGTGGGTCTTCCAAAGTGTGGAACAAAGATAGATTACAGTGATAGGCTTTTCTTTCAGATCCAGGCATCTGCCTTTAACAAAAACTTATGTGATGTACATCGTATTAAAGGACAACAAGTTAGGTAAAAGTTTCTTATGTATTAGATAGAGATAATTGATTAAAAGGGTTATGCTATGTCAAAACAGAAACTTAAGTATGTTACAAAATCTCATCATGATTGTCATGCTGCAATACTATGTAAGACTTTTGATTTCTAATTTTTAAAATATATAACTGTTGGCATTCTATATGGATTCAAATATTAGAACATCCATGGTTGTTGGAAAATACTGGTTTATTTTATGTTCTAATGTGCTTGACATTTAGATAAGACACTAATGTTAAGCTTACTGATTTTATTACAATGTAGTGGCATTAACCTTCTATTTCAAATGTTCAAAAACTAAAATTTAGAGACCAAAAACGAGACAGATAGATGGGCTAGGAGGATAGCAAATATTTTCTCCTCAGACCTCCAAGGTTAATGAGGACCCAGGACATATGAGAACCTCTGTTGTGTCACCCTATATTTAGTCAACAAATTGTCAGTCTTCTAAAAAAGGAGATTACAGGACCACAGAGGAAGTGATCAATATATGTAGTGTGCCTAAGGAGAGTCACTAGGAAAGAAAACTCTCCAAAGATTTCACAGAAAGCAATTTGGTCAAGCAATGGCCATGACTCAACCAGACAACTGTACTGTTGTAGTTGAGTTCTTTTCCTCTCATCTGGAGAGAGGGCTCTACCTGATCCCAGCTTTCTGTGTCTTGTTTTTATTTATTCATCTTCTCACTGGCCTTCATGGTCTTCACCCAGGAAGTTCAATAAATGTGTGGGTTGCAGCAACTGCCTTTTACTTTTTACTCAATAACATCACTCAGCTAGTATTATGCAAGATGCTAGAGAATATGAATTTAGTTCAAGAGAATGTTCAATTATTTTTTCAACATGATTTTATTTCTCATATGAATATATTTAAAATATCCACAATTACTATTGATCTCTGAAAAGATTTCTGCTTGAATTCTAATGTATTCACTATTTTAAAAAGTGAGACTTAGAAACACACCATTCAAAGCTTATGGGATATTTTGGATTATTTCATTGATAACCCTCCTTTGAGAAGAAACTTGGTCAGAGGAAGGTTAAGACTTATCCCAAGTTATGTACACTGTATAGTTTTCTAGGTTTCAGATTTTTTTAAAGATGGAAGTTTTGTGTTTTGGTTCATTTTCTTACACATAACTATCCAATTGTTCCATCATGATTTGCCAACAAGATTATCCATTGTTTTTTCCTTTGTCAAAGATCAGTTGATTGCATACATAAGGGTGCATTTGCTGTTTTTTATTTTATTCCATTGATCAATTTATCATTTTTAAATGAATACAACTTCCTCTTGATTTCTGTGGCTTTATAATAAACCTTGATCTCAAATAGTGTCATTCTTCCATCTTGTTCTTCTCCTTCAATATTCAGTTGCTATTCTGGATCTTTTCTCAAAGATTATTAACTATTGGTTTAATTTTTTAAATAAATATAGGCCCATTAATATTATCTTTTCCTGATGAACTAACAGAAATTAGTAGTTTTTCATGCCTAAATTTTGTACTCTGAACAACTACTTTAAAGATAACATATGCAATATATTAACTAGTGTTAATTTCCTATTATTTTGTTTTGAAATTCTGTAACATTGTTTTTATTTTTTTTGTTTTATTTTTGAAACAAAAATTATCTTTTTCTTGTTGTGTAAGTTTTAGCTTATTGTATCTTTCAAAGAATTAATCTATTTCATCTAAGCTTTCAAATTTGTGGTCATAGAGCTATTCATAATAATACTTCATTAACGTTTTAAAATCTTTGTGTTCTGAGGTAACATCTCTCCTTTCTTTTTTCTGACATTATTTATATGTGTCTTCTCTCTTTATTGATTTTATTCATCTTTTCAAAGAACTAGCTTTTGGTTTTGTTGGTTTTCTCTGTTGATTTCCCATTTTGATTTTCATTGATTTTTAGTCTAATGCTTATAATTTATTTTTTATTTTCTTTTGCTCAGTTTAATTGCTTGCTTGCTTGTTTGTTTCAGTACTGAGGATTGAACTGAGGGGCCTTTTGCACTGAGTTATATCTTCAGTCCTTTTTTATTTTTTATTTTGTGGTAGGATCTCACTAAGTTGTTCAGGCTGCAATTAAATTTGTGTTCCTTCTGCCTCTGGCTTTCAGAGTACTGACACTATAGATATACACCACCTTGCCTACCTAAACTTGAGACTTAAAAATGAATCCAAAGCTATGAATTTTCCTCTAAGCACTGCTTTTGCTGCATCCCACAAGTTTTGGCATGTTGTACTTTCATTTTTATTCACCTCAAAATATTTTAAAATTTCTTCGAGCTTTCTTCTTTGATCTTGTTTTATACAGAAGTATGTTAATGCCCAAGTTTTAGAGGTCTTCTATCTATCTTTCTATTGGTGATTTCTAGTTTAATTCTGCTATGATCTGGAAATTGACATTATACAAATCTATTCTTTTAGATCTGTTAAGGTAATTTAAGCCCAGATTGCAATCTATCTTGGTGAGTGTTCCATGTAACTTTGATCTGTCATTGGTATATAAAGCAATTTATAGTTACCCATTGCTTGCAGTTGATTAATTATGCTGTGAAATCCACTATTTTTATACTATTTTTTCCTAATGTATCTATCCATTTATGATGAAGATATTGAAGTTTTCAAATATAATAATAAATTATATATTTCTCATTGCAGTCTTATCAGTTTTTGTCACATGTAGTTTGATGTTTTCTTTTGTTTTTAGGTATACATAAATGTTTGTTATATATTCTTGGAGTATTAACCCTTTATTGTTATTTCAGCCTCCCAAGTGCAGGTATTACAGGAATGTGCCACCATGCCTGGCTTTTCCTTTCTTTTTTTTTTTTTTTTTTCTTTAAACACTGCCCTGGGTTTTGCACTATACATTTACCACCAAGCTACTATAAACTATATTGCTTCATTGGTAGTGCAAATACTGTATTCCTAATCCTTCTTTTCATCCTGATATCATTCATTTCACTTTCATATACAGAATATATTAAAGTATACATATACATTATCAAATATATTAATTATATATTTTGAACAAACTGAATTTTTAAAAAATGAAACTTTTTATTTTACCTTTTCTTAATCGTTTTTGATGCTTTTCTATATGTAGATTTGAGTTTCTGACTTTTTTGTCTTTGAAGAAGTGATTTTAATTTTTTTGTAAGACAGGTCTACTGGAAACAAATTTGCTCATTTTTTTTTCTGCCTTAAAAAGCCTTTATTTTTCCTGCACTTTTGATCATTAATTTCACAGGATGTAGGATCTAGGCTGGTGGTTTTTTCTTTACACTTACAATTACAATTTAGGTTTTCCTAAGTCTATCTTTGTTTTCACAGAGGTTTCTGCCATGGTTTCTGCTCTGGTAACCTGTGATTCTCTGGATTTACCTGTCGGTAGTTACAGCTCTGAAGGCAGCTGTTTATGTTGTGCTGTCATCCTCTGATGAATCTGAGGGGTGTTGTTGATTTTTCAGCTTGTTCAGCTTTTTAATTATTGTTAGAATAGAGTGATTTCTTCTAAGCCCATGATATACTGGACTGGAAGCCAGAAGTCTTTCATTGCATTCACAGTAGTAACTTCTTTACTTTATTTAACCTTAATTACAATGGATTAACTATGTGCAAATAGAAGGATGCATGGAGTCTATCATTTATCCTGTGAGAAAGAGCAGCCATAATAACTCTCTTGGTGTTGCTGAGATCAGGCTTGCTTTGCCATTGGGGTTACTAAAAGCCTGTAAAGTAACAGAACAAAAGAGTTCCCCACTGTGCTATCTGGGTCTAGGCCAATATAGTACATCAGACTGTACAATTTATGCTATGCACAAATTCAGACATTACCAAGGATGCAGTGCAGAACACAGCAAACCTCAAACCTAAAAAGACAAATAAAGAATGCCCAGACTTCCCTCCCCACACCTTTCTTTGTCCACCTGAGATAATCTTATATTTGCCGCCTTAGGGCTAGGCTGGGTGTGGAGAAGGACATGGAGACCTCTGGAGAGAGAAAGAGCCATGCTCAGAAACCTGGCAGAGTGGGCACAGGGAGCTGGCAAGAGAAGAAGTTGTTGCCATAGACTAGGAATTTAGACCCCCATCACAGTTTTAAGAAGCAGGTGAGGTTTGGAATTCTGTTTTAATTACATTTTTGGCCACAGTTACCCTGAGATTTAACCATGTGGGTCCCTGTGGAGGCATTACAGGAACAACTCAGCTCCCACCCACTCCCCGCTGGGCTGGCTTGCAGTGCTTATCTGCCCAAACATGCCTTCTGCATTCTGAGCCGGTATTTTCTTAAAGGCAGGTAATTATTATAAGAATGAGACAGAAAGTAGAAAATGACACGTAATCTATAAAATAGTTTCTGAGAAGAAATGTATGCCTGCTTGGCACAAATAAAAGGATTTTTTTGTTGTTGCCAGAAGAAAGTCAAGGCAAGTTTTCAGGACTATGAAAACCTCAAAGCTTTGCCTGGAGGAATTTCCTCCCGCAAGACAGTTTTGAAAACCTTGACTTTGATCTGCCTTGTTTGATCCATGGAAAGCAATATTTCCAATATCTCAGGATTCAGCATAGTAACCCATTAACCTGCCATCGCCATAAACCTTTTCCTTCTGCTTAACAGAATCATTCGAAATAAGGCAAAGCCTTCAACCAAAGGCATATCAAGTGTCCTAAGGAGTCCCATGTGTTAAACACATAGCTATCCTCAGTGAAGCAAATAATCCAGTTCATTTGCAGTGATCCAAGCTGTTGGAATATTGGCTGTGAGTCTTCCACCAGTCTTGCTGGAATTCTGATTGGTGTAGGCTCTAGACCACCTCTATCTACTCACTGTCAACTCTACCCATTCATGGAAAAAATCATTTTTATAGCTTAGGTCAGCATGCATGATATTATTTGAACAAAGTTTTGTGTGCCATCCCAACAACTGAAAACCAGTGAAACTCTGAAAATATATCTCTTCCTCCAGAAACAATGTTTTAGTATCCTAAACTGATCCAGGGGCCTGTTATCTACTGCATCCTGGAAAAGCAAGACACCTAGTAGAATTTTCATGGAAAATGGGTGTTCTAGAAGCAGGAGGCTCATTGCAAGTCTATTAAGGACAAAAAAATATCCATTATTGAACATACTGTGTGTGTCAGACACTCTCCTGGGTGCATTATAAGTGTTGCCTAATGTACAATTAATGTTAATTCCACAAATCTCTGTGTGCCAGGTACTTTCACAAGGTTTACATTTAGCCTTCTTCTTATGAGCCTATTTTACAGACAGATCAACTAAGTCAGAAAAGCTGATTCATGTACTTTCATTTGCTCATGTTTTGGCCATGCTTTCTGATATCTGGCATAGTGAATCCTTTCAAGTAGTGTGCCTGGCCTAGACCTGACATCTAGAGATTGTTGCCATGATGAGAGTGGTGATGAATGAAGATATGACCAGTTAGATGTCATCAGTAGGGCCAAGAGAGTGAGCAGCCTTGTATCCCAGATCTCCATTTATGCCTGAGGGCCTGCAGCACATTGTGAACCCCTTGAGTCCTGTTGTCCTCACCTGTTTACAGGGATAATCACCCCGGGGGTTCCAGTGAGGGTTAACTGGGGATGTATTAGACAAGCAGAACCTGGTGCTCAGTGACTGTTATAACTCCTATCTGTGCCTTGCTCCCTGACTCACTGAGCTAAAATCTAAGTGCCTTGCCTTGGGCTTCTGTGGACGCCTGATCCACATAAGACTTCATGTATTTCTAGTGATTTCTATAGAGACTTAATTGAATATCCTAACATCACAAAGGGAAAACCCTTTGGTGCCTAGGATAATAAAAATTGTAGACATATACAGCCTACCTCAAATTCAACTCTGCAATGGTATCCTTGATCCTGGGTACCTTGAGGTTGGTCTATTATGATGTAAGCAAAGCTGTGATAAATACGGGGCTTGGGGAGAGAAAAACTAAGCCTGTACCAGGGGTGACAGCTTGCAGATGGCCAGTTTGACCAGGAGCAGGGAAAACAAATCCATGAAGCATCTCTCACTCCAAGATGGCAGCTGCACAAAGACGGGTAGGCACCTGCCCTGCACAGTGCACTAATTCCTGGCTAGCTCCTTCTCCTCCCTCAGGCATTGGCTTATAGCTCATGTTCTTAGAGAGATTGTGCCGTGGCCAGCTGACTTCAGGTTTCTTCCTTTTTGTCTCCCCCATCCCCCTTTAATTGCTTCCTGAATATCTCCCTTTCTTCCCCATGGAGGGTAGGGACCATCAGGCTTCTTGCCTTGTATGTGGGGCCTGGAAGAGTTCAACCTTTAACTGGTACTCAGTAGATATGTGTGGCATGAAACTGAATGGCTAAATACAGCCTTCCTCAGCCTTATCTCAGCCACAGCTTACTGTTTAGATCCGAGTTTGGATAACAGGTGCAGGTGAGCTGCATGGTCTTATCAATGAGGCAAATTTAGTGGGGTCACCTTTCAGATTAAAGAACTATGGGAGTGAAAGTTTGAGCATGAGGTCACAGAGGAAACCTTTGGGCTAATTTTAATGACCTCAAGCAATTTTGTTCCCTCTTTTACTCATTGACTCAATGACTCACTCATTTATTTTTACTCCATTTATCTAATATGCTTTGAACACTGACTTTGTGTCCTGCCCTGTAGAAAGACACCTGATACCCGCTACCTGGTTGTTGCTCAGTCTTTGGCAGAGCAAGGTAGGTTATATAGGTTATTGGAGTCATTTTTCCTGACAGTCTATGAAACCCTACATCTCCTCCTCTTCCTCCTCCTCCTCCTCCCCCCCCCTTTTCTTTTCTTCTTCCTCCTTTTTCTTCTGCTTGTATTGAGAATCAAACTCATGACCTCATGCTTTCCAGGCAGGCATTGTGGCGCTGAGCTATACCTCCAGCCCAAGGACTGGGGATTTAGCTCAGCGGCTCAGCACTTGCCTGGTAATTGCGAGGTTGTGAGTTCAATCCGATATATATATATAATTTGGCACTCATAGGTTCTGAGGTTCATAGGTTCTGAGAAGCCCCTGGCAGTGGCAACAGAAATTGGTGACAAGGATGTAGACTCAGGTTTCAAAAAAAATCATTATATATATATATATATATATCTCCAGCCTGTATCACCCTTTACTTCCTTGAGGCCCAGTTTGTGAAAAGGAGTAAAAGGCTGTTGTGGGAGGCAAAGGTGATGAAACATCTAAAAACAACCAACTGCTAGCTTGGGCTCCCTAAGTGTTCCTTTCTAGCACATTCACACACCTGCTTCCCCTCCCATCCCATGTCCAAGTGATTTTTCCACCTTCTTTGGCAAACGAGTGTTTAAACCATTTGAAATGTGTGTGTTTGTTGGTGTCATCCACAACTTCTCAAGGTATAGTGTCCAGACCATAAGTATCAGAGTCACTGAGGAGCCGGTTAAGATGCCAATCTTCAGGACTGAAGGAATTTATAGAACCAGTACTTCTGGGGCAGAGCTAGGCAGTTGGCATTCTTGAAGCCAAGGCACCTGCATTTGGCACTCATAGGTTCTGAGAAGCCCCTGGCAGTGGCAGCAGAAATTGGTGACAAGGATGTAGACTCAGATTTCAAAAAAAATCATGAAGAGAGGGTCCAGGAACAAGTATGCCTAGCAGTGGGTCAAGTTGAGGGGTGCTGCATGGCATGGCAGTATGAATGATGTTGGCATGATGAGTGGGGTGAAGTGGGGATGAAGGAGGAGCCAGCTAACAGTATACTGGAGGGCAGATGCAGGAGGTGGCTCTCACAGTAGAACCCGCCCCACTGTGGAGGAGGCAGCTGGCTGCAGGTACTGATGCCCCAGGATGTGCAAGGAGGTTCTTGCATGCTGACAAGGAGATCTTTCAGCTCAGTTCCGGATTTGAGTATTTTGTCCCCTTATTAAGTTGGATATCTTCGTAACATTAATAGCTGTGCCAGCCATGGAGAACTTCTTGTCAGGAAGGCCACTGCTGAATGTGTTCCTGGGATCAGATTCATATTCCATCCTGACTCTGCCTTAGTGACAAGATTGAACTGGGCTGGCCCTGAATCGAGGCCAGCAGATCGCTGTAGCTCCTGGATTCAAACAGGAGCCTGAAGAGAATTCTTTCTGTGGTCTGTTGGCCATTTCAGAACTTTGGAAATGTAATGGTCAATTCATCAGAAAGAAATAGCAGCTGTGAGTGTGGCAGGCTTCGGCAGCCCACAGGAGAAAGACCCTGGTGTCTCAGGACCTGCACCATGCAGTGACCTGGGGTTCTGGGAGAACAATGAATTTATCCCCTCTCTGGTGGGCGGCTGTGAGTCTGCTGGTGTGTGGGCTGAGAATCAAACAAACATCTCAGGTCACCCCATCCCCCTCCCTACCCCCCCCCACCCCCACTTAGCAAGTGGAAGCCGGTGAACTGGACAACTAAAAGATTGGCTATGTTGTTTTGTATGAACTTTCCATATACAAAGATATGGACAACCATTTGGAAGAAAACAAGAGACAATATGATAGTGAAGATCTCTGGCTGTCTAGCTTTGAGATTTATGCTTTCTTATGTCCTGTTTTGTTATGTTAAATTTTACCCCCTTTAAAATTAAAAAAAAAAGATTGGAACTGGGAAAGTAACGTGATTTCTTGGAACCTCTATTTTCTAATCCATAAATTGGGGATAACAATGTGCACTTCCCAGGATGCTGGCGAGCAGTCAATAATATAAGTGATAAGTTCAAAGTTCAGCTCCAAGACAAGCACAGAGCATGTACTCTTTCCTTTGCCTAAACATTGTTCCAGAGCAGGAGCCCAGGCAGCGGTCCCCATGGGCTCCAGCAGCTCCGGCAGCCAAGAAGAGTCCTGAGGCCACCCACGGAGATGGGGTTTTGTCTGTGAGTTGTACTTTGATGGACGGGCCTGTGCTAAACATGGAAGATTCACATTTTCCGTGGAATGAGTTGAGAGACAGGAAGTGAAAGACTCTGAGAGTTGGATGGTTCAGAGCCTGTGCCAGCAATTGAGCCTGGAAAGTGCCAGAAAACACAAAGTGGACTTGCAAGTGGTCAGTGATGGACAAGGAAGACTTGTATACGACCCAAGTCCTTGGTATTTCACGTGGAAAGAGGCAAGACTTCAGTCCTCCCAGCTAAAAGGGGCTGTGAGGTGCGAGGCTGGGAAGTAGCCCAGGCCACGCTGCAGCTATGTGTAGATGTGTGATTCCAGGACTCCACACTCAGGGGCAGCTGCAACCAGAGAGGGAATCACATTGCAGATTCCAGAAGGGCAGCAGCCTCGGGCTACAGACTTTTCTCTTAAGTAGATTCTAGGGACCATGCCTCTAACTTCCCCTCTCGGTCCTCCTCACTCTCCCTTTGATCTTTTTCTCTGGATCAGGTCACTTTGTGGGACAGGGTTGGGGCACTCATCCATACCAACATCAACAGAGAACTGCGTCTAGGGAAGACTCCTCCCATCCTGTCAGGCTTTCTTAAGGTTATTGACAAAAACCTGAAACTAGCAACTTTCAGCCTTAGTGGCTCTTACAAGGACGTGCTGTGGTTTCAGAGTAGCAGGGGGATGTGTGCTCTGCAGGCAGCAAATGCAAAGCAACTGGCAGGGCAATTAATGGGGCTCCCAACAGGCAACAAGGACATTGGCCAGTCATCTGTCCTCTCTGCCTTTCTGCTCTTGATGATTAGAAGTGCTGGAGGGGAGCTCTGGATTTCAGAGCAAGTCACATCACAACCTCAGATCCATGGGGTAAAGCTTCATGGTGAAAATCCTGGTTTTTTGTTTCTGTTTGTCTTTTTAACATTGCAGGATTGCCATCTCTAGGTATCATCTGTAGACAACTCAGAATTCCCAATACAATGCAAATGCTATGCAAATAGATGTCACGCTATATCGTGCAGGGGAAAATGATAGGAAAAAGAATTCTGCATATGTTCGGTACAAGTTTATTTCTGAATATTTTCTATTCCCTTCTAATTGAATCCATGGATGTGGAACCTGCAGATATTGAAGCTCAGTTGTGACTTCAAACACACATCCTCATAATGACTGTGGTCCGCTGTGTGTCAGCCCCACCCAGCCCTGTCCCTCCTAGAGAATGAACAGAAGCAAGCTGTGGCCCTTGTAGGTCCACAGCCCCATCAATCCACCTTTCCATGCAGGATGCACAGTCTGGAAGATTCTCTGGTCTCTTGTTGCTGACTGACTGACTGTGCCTTGTTTTCCCAGGGCCCTCCAAAGTCCAGTGGGCTCTGATCTTGTCTGCTGGCTCCAAACTCTCCCCTGCTCTCTTTTTGGGGAAAACTTCACCATAGTTAACTGTTCCTATGTCTCCTCTTTCTGGAATCTTTACCCCCCATGTCAAGCCCAGGCCTTTCTCTGAAGTCCTTTGTTCTCTGTGCCCTCTTGTAGTCACAGATGACAACAGTGAATAAGTCCCTGGCCCTGCCTTCAAGGGGCTTCTACCCTGAAGAACAAAGGAACAAATAAATGAATCACTACCAGTGGTATTAAGCCAGTGGAAAATGGGGGCCACTGATTGAAAAATTAGTGCAAGGAGGTTCTTCTGAGGAAGTGGTCTTCAGCATTGAAAGCGCAATCAGCCTCTGCCTGAAGCTGCCCAACTCCCCATCTTTTACCACCCACTCCTTTGCCTCCTTCATCACCAGCAATTTTCTCCTCTCAGAATCTTGTCTTTGGTGGAGGTAAATAAGCCAAGATCTGACATGTGACACCCTGCAGCCAGCGGTCACTCCTTCACCGTCACAAGCCCAGAGAGCACTGTGTTGGTGCCTTCTCCAGGGGTTTAGCCCTAAGATCTTGTGTGGCCCATAAAAGACACAATTTCCTTTCCTCCACCTGATGCTGGACTTACCCTTGCTCCCCCTTGGCCTTCAAGTTCAAATTGAGAAGAATTGGAAAAATCTCAGGAAAGAGAGAAAGAGAAGCTCCTCCAAAGCAGAGCCCATATAGAGAAGTTGTCCCATGGAGGAAATCATTCTTGCAGCAGCAGTACAATGATCCTATGAGTCCCCTTGCCCCAAGTCTCTTGGAGTTCAGAAGGCATGGTCACTACTGTTCTCTGGTTCCCACACTTATTCTGCAAATAAAGCATGTGTGTCTCTGTCTCCCTATCCACACGATAAACCAGGGGCTACCCTTCCCAAGCGACTGGGCGTATGCAGCAACACAGTGGGAACTTTATTCTATTTTGGGGTTCTTTTATTTGTGTTTTAATTTTTTAAGACAGGGTCTCACTGTGTAGTCCAGGCTGACCTTGAACCTACTATGCCTTGAATTCACAGTAATTCTCCCACCTCAGTCTCCTGAGTGCTGGGATTATAGGCATTACTGGCCACAGTTGGCACTTTAGAAATGGCTATTCAAGATACAGTGTGTTCAGCATGAACTAGCTTCTGGCAAATAAGCTATGGATGTGCCAGGCTCCCAACCTCACTGTTCAGCTGTGAATGTGACATTTCCCAGTGCCTCTGGCTCAATGCAGGTGTTGGGCCAAGTATCAGGGATCCACACCCACCTAAGCAAAACCCAACACAGCACATAGCTCTTACCCAGCACTAGCATGGAATAGATATTCCCCTGCCATCCTTCCTGGTCCATCAGGACGTATCCCCCATATTTATACCCCTCATTTCTTCTGCAGGCACAGCTAGCACCTCTTCTGGTCTGTGTCCCAACTCTCGCCTTCCTGAGTCCCTAAACCAAGCTGTCAGGACAGCCCCTTGTGACTCAGAAGATGGCTCAGCTTGTACACTGTTTCTGGCCTCTGATTAGTGGCTTTGGTCTAATTGCATGGTCTTTTGAAAGAAAGCATTTATTGTGTGTTGACATGGGCCAGCCCTGGGCTGAGGGCAAACACCACATAATTCTCATATCAACCACCCAGAGGGACAAGCACTATGATTTCCCTCACTTTACAATTGGGAAGCAGGGACTCTGTGAGGCTGAGTGACATGTCTATGGCTCTGTGGCTGGGAAGGACAACACTGGTATTTGGATGGAGATGTGTATGACTCTAAATACCCTATGTGTAACCACCATGGCACACTGCCTGCCTGGGTACCAGCTGAGGCAGCCTCTTTTGGGGAATGCTGGACCCCGGGCTGCAGGGCTTAGGAGGATGCTAAGTAGCAACAGGGGCTGTGGCTCAGAACGTCTTACAGAGAAGTGCTGGTCAGCGTGGCCAGGTTCATCTTCCTCTTTGAGGGCCGGAGATAAGGTAGGAATTTCACACTGGCTGCCAAGCTGGCCCAGGGTGTGAAAAGCAGCAGGCAGTCTCTGAGGGCCCACAGGCCAGCTTCCCCCAGCCCAGGAGTCTAGAGCAGGAGCTGATGGAGGATAGAAGACTATGCTCAGCACTTGGGCAGATGGGAAAATCAGGAAGGAGTAGTTCCTCAAAACAGTGGTTTATCTATCCCTCTGCCAATGGAGCCCGTCACCTCCTCTGCTGCTCCCAACTCTGATTTGAGAGCTGCTCTCAGCTCTGCTTAGATGTCTCCTGCTGCAGAAGCACCTTTCCTGGCTGTCTCCCTGCCCGCCCTCCTTCCCAGTGTTGGACACTGCCCTCTCATTTAACTTATGCCCCCACCATCTTGGCTCTCAGAACTTGGCATCCAATGCATCTATTAAAGTCCCACAGACTATGAGGTTCAAGGGAGGGGGGTGGTACCACATCTTCCTCATCCTTGCCTGGGTTCCTGTTTTCCAGCACAGGACCAGTCTAGGGTATGTTTGTCTAACTGCGTGGAGGGATGGGGTGAGCAGAGCTTTGAAGAAGGAAAAAAGCCAGGCTTTAGGGTAGTGAAAAGTACTTTATTTGGTTGGAGTTAAACGTCCCTACAGAAGCAGGGTGACCAGTGTGCCTAGAGGACAAGGTGACTTGTCCTAAGAAAGTACTCACAGCTAAAAATACAGTGTTTGAAGGAACTTTGGCTTCTCCCACATTTCTTCAGATGAAATATTGGCCCAAAAGTGCACGACAGCTCTTTTGTGCAGAATGGCTATGTGCTCACTTTACCACCTCAAGCTGAGCTGACTACAAGAACTCCAACAGCAACCCTGGCAGGCTCTAGGTATGCAATAAAGGGAACATTAGAGCACAGCCAGGGGCTAAGAACACCCTACACAGTGGTCAGGGCTGAGCTGTTGGCTTGAATTCCACGGCACTTGAGGCTTTGAAAAGTAAATGCTCTGACTGAACTTGTTGGGAAGACAGACAAGTGTTCCAGTCTCACCCTAAAGAAGCACAGTTTCTTCAGCTATGACTCTTCAAGTCTTGGTGAATTTTAGAGTGCGTGCCAGTCCTCCAAGCCTAGATGTAGCAGCCACCATATGAGGAGGAAGAAAGAGCTTCCCTTCTGCATGTGGCAGGTTCCTGAATGCTAATCTGATGATGACCCTGCCAAAGCAGGAGAAAGAGAAGCTGACCCGGGAATGTCTGCAGGACAAGGGTCTGTTCTCTGCCATAGGGGCTGCCAGGAAGTTGGCTACCCAAGGGTGGGCCAAAGGAAGTCCACAGTATAATCTACACATGCACAAACTTTTCACAAGAGCTTGTAGGCATCTGCTAACCTGAAGACCAGGACCTGTACACTGAGAAAGGTTGTGTCAGGAGCAGAAGCCCAAGGAAAGGATTTGGCAAAAGCCAGGTGATGCAGAAGTGGAGGGAGGGGGGCTGGAAATTTGGATTTGGAGCTGACTACTTGGCTGAATCGCTGAATAAAAGGACTCACTTGGGAAATTCAGAATCTGCCATTTACAGAGGGCATAGGACCAACACAGGGGAACGGCCTCCCAGAGGAGGGGCGCCTGCCAGCCTTGAGAGCTTGTGGTTGAATGAGCTCAATGTGCAAAATAACTCCCATATAGATGTTCACATCCAGGTCCTGCCCCCTAGATGTGTACCCTGATGTGGCAAAGGGCACTTTTGCACATGGGAGTAAACGAAGGACCTGGTGCAGAGAGGAGATTCTAGATTGTCCACATAGGCCTAATAGAGTCACACATGTTATTAAAGCCAGAAAACTTTCTCTATCCATGACCAGAGGAACAGGTAACTATAGAGCAATGGTCAGAGAGCCAGTGGCTCTGAGCATGATGGAAGAGTCCAGGACATGGATGTGAATATCCTCTGCAAACCCAGAAACAACAAAAAAAGAAACAGTTCTGCCTTGATTTTAGCTCAGTGATACCTTGTTAGACTTCTGACAGAACAATAAGGTAACAGCTTTGTGTCACTTTAAGCCACCATGTTTGTAGTAATTTGTACTTTGCTGCTACAGCAACAAAAAATCTAAGGGAAAGGCCCCTCTTGAGCTCTGTCCTCCTCTCCTCACTACATTCCTGCCCTGGCCAGCCAGTCCCACTCTGCCAGCTTCTCTGGGGTTCTCTGCTGCTCCATCCCTTCCTCCTCTAGCCAGACCAGCTCCTCTTTCCCTTCCTCTGAGTCATCAGCCTCCCCTCCACCTGGGCTTCCTGTTTAAAGCTATGTCATCTTTACTGCACCCTGAGACACTGGAGTCACCTTTCAAAAACCCAGCTTAGATAAGGAAAATTCACACCCCAAAACTGGGTTTGGTTTCCTGCTATCTGAGAAAGTGTGTCCAGGTATCTCTTGACATGCAAGCCATAACTTGCTTCCTGGTCTTCCTCTCTCCCTCTTCCCCTCTTCCCATGCTTCAGCCAAACCCATGTCCTGATTCTCCCTCTATGACCTTCCTCTCCTGTTGCCCAAGCTTTGATCATATGGCCTCCACTGTCTCTGATGCCCTTTCCAGTCCACAGTTGCTCTTGGCTTTTTCTGGGGTATGAAAGCCTCAGTGTATCCATCTTTTGCTGCTTGCACTACCCACAGTACCTGCTAACTTCTCCAGGGGTTGAACATTTATGCATTTCCTCCAGAAGTAAGGTGGAGTCAGTGTTTCAATCAGTTTGTGCTACTTTCACAGGTCACAGTGGACTGGGTGGCTTAGACAATAGAAACTTATTTCTCACAATTCCAGGGTCTGGGAAGTCTGAGATGAGGGGCCAGCATGGCTGGGTGCTCGTAAAGCCTCTCTCCTGGCTTTGCAGACAGCTATCTTCTTGCTCTGTTCTCGCCTAGAAAGAAGAGAGTCAGCAGACTCTTGTGTTTCTTCTGTGATCCCACTTCTGACCTAAATATCTTTCAAGGGTTCTACCTTTACTATCATGCTGGGGCTGGGATTTCAGCTTTTCAAATTTGAAAGGAGAAAACGTTCAGTGTATAACAGAGGGTCAGTTTCGGAAGCCCAAAGAAAAAGGCAGGGTCGTGGGGACAGCCGAGACTTTTGGCAAAAAACGGCAATGGCTACTTTCCACAGTGCTGGACAGTTTTCTCTCTTTTCATTTTTTTTTTAAACTTTCTGTACCTGTTTGCAGTATGTGGTGATTACATTCATCGTGGGGTGTTGGTACATGACAGTTTTCTACTCACTTACAAATCTAGGGGCACATTCAAGTCTCCGGTAGCCAATTTTAGCAAGAATCTTTAAGTCTAACTGCTGACATTTACTAAGCATTTAGACCTTAACACAAATCCCAAGAGGTAGGGAAAATGCCAAAAGTTTTGCTCCAGCTCAGCTAAAGAAGCAAAAATGAATTAGAAAAGAAAAGAAAGAGGTCATAGTTCTCCACATCACTTCTTTTCCCTTCCTGGCTCAGAGACAAGTGCAGTTCTCTCTCCTATTACAGATTAGGGAAGTAGAGGAACCCACTAAGTTCCTGTGGCCAGGAAATGGCAAAGTGGATACCAGAACGGCCTGTGCTTTCCCCCACAGCCAGTGGAATGATGTTTCCAGCATTTCATGCCTAGGTGGCAGCTCCTACTCTGACCCATAAAAACTGAAGAATTTCCTCTGATTTTCCCACGTGAAAATTGCAAACTTATTCTTGTGCTTGGGTCGAGTTGTATTTACACAGGTATAGCCTGAATTGTGTCTGACCTCCTTTAAATTCAGATGCTGGAGCTTAAGAACATAACCATATTTAAAGATAAAATTGGCAGATATTTTAAAAGAGGTCATGAAGTTAAAGTGAGATTTTTTGAAGTAGCTTCAAATCAAGGACTACTATCCTTATGAGAAGAGGAAATATGGGCACACGAGAGAAAACAGAAATAAGTATGTGGGGGTCACCACGTGAAGATACAGCAAGATGATCTCTACAAACCTAGGAAACAATGTCTCCTAGGAGTTCAACCCTGCTGACACTTGATTTCACACTTTTTACCTTCAGGATTTTGAGAAAGTGCATCTCTGTTGTTTAAGTGCTCTGTTTTTATCCATCTGTGGTATTTCATTATGGCAGCCTAAAAAACTAATGCATTGCCTTGATCTTAAACCATAAATGGATGCACGCCTATTAGAATGGCTAAGAAGAAATAAAGAAAGTAAACTGACAATATCAAGCATTGTGTAAGACACAAAGCAACTGAAATTCTCATTCATTCCTGGGGCAAAGGCACAGTGGGATACCAGCTCAGAAATTTCTTACATAGCTACCATCAATTCCACTCCCTGTTATTCACCCAAATTAAACAAACTTACGTTCACTCACAGCCTTGAACATAAGTGCTTATAGATGTTTTGTTCAAAACTGCCCCAAACTGAAAATAACTCTAATATTCTTCCCCTGGTAAAAATCCTGTGTCACAAACTGAGGTCCATCCACATGACAGAGTTTTACTAAGCATAAAGAAAGCAGACCACTGAGCTACACAACCACTTAGATGGATCTCAAATGCCTGATGCTAAGTGGAAGAACTTTGCTTCAAAAAGCGATGTCTGGATGATCCCATTTGTATAACACTTAGGAAAAAGAATCACAGGGATAGGCCATGGTCAGTGGTTGTGGGGATGAGGGGCACAGCTGGGTGGCTGTAAAAGAAGCAGGATAAAATGTGAGGTGGGGGGTATTGCTTCTTAGGCCTTGAGTGACTACATGACAGCACACCTAGAAATAAACACCAAAACCAGTGGACTTCAGTGAAAAATGCTTTAAGTGACTAAAAATGAGGCTGTAGAAACAGAAACCTGCAAAGCCAGTGAGAAGCACCTAGACAAGCTGATAGAGGTCCTTCTCCAGTGCCTGTCATTTTCCAATGAGGAAGGTGCTAATCAGGACAGTCCCATTCCACAGATGTGGAAGAGAAAAACTCCATGGCCATCCTGGAGACGTTCAGCGAACCCCAAATGCCAGCCAGGCTGCTCTACTCAGCCCCTTCATGTACTTTAGACCCTACCACAGGACGCTGAGGGGGGCATGAAATGGGAAATGGGAGCCTGGGAGCCCCTTAATCGTAGGTACCGTAGGGAGGATGGCAGGCTGACTGGGCTCTCAGCAGGGCTCAGGGCCTACCAGCAGGGGGCTAAGATGAACAGTTTCATTGGTTTGACCTTTAGGGACTTGGATGGAATCGAGCTCAGATCCCCTCTCCTTGCAATGGCAGGCTTTTGGTGAGGGGACACTGACAGCAGTCCCCAGCCTCAGCCAAGCACGTCAGTCAGTCACTGTCACGGAAGAAATGCCCCAACTGCAGCGGCCACCAGCAGAGCAGAGTTTCTGGAGAACTGGCCTCATGGGTCTCAGTGACTGGGACCCACGTGATCAGAGTTGCCTCTGTCTGTAGGAAACTGTGTCAAGACACAAGTTTTATTTAAGTGTGGCGAGGCCTGCTGATCAGGAGACATCTGCTGCTGGGAGAAGTGTTGGTTAAACTCACAGGTCTCAGAAAGGGGTCGTAGGTCACACCACAGGGGCCACTTGGGAGGCACCAGGGTCAGTCAGGTGATGGAGGAGAGGAGAAACGTGGACAAGAGACTTTATTGTGGCTTCTAAGGGTACCAAAGGGTGAGTCAGGCCAAGCAGGTGTAGGACTAGCTACTGGGAACTATTTTCAGAAGCTCTGGGGAAAAACCTGTACGTGGCTGTCTTACCTGGCCTTAAGAGTAATTAGGACAGAAGAAAGGTGACTTGGAGCAGGAGAAGCAAATAAAGGAAGGTCCTGGGGTGTGGGTTTGTATGGATGGCTCTTTCATGAGATGATCCTTGCTGTCTTTGGGAACTGGTTAGCCCCAAGGGGAGTGGTCCATGGTCAGCAAGTCCCCAAGATGTCAAAGCATCAAAAGTACAGAACAAAAAGGGACATGGTGAAAGCAATGGGCTCATAGCCACCTAGCAAGGCTTGTACTCTGCAGCATCTCTCAAGGGGATGCCTCACTGATAGGATTTGCCATCATCCTGCCTCACACAGGGGCCACCCACATGGCAGTGCGGGAGACCCCACCCACAGGGACCAGATTTTCTCTAAGAGTTTGGGTGTACAGATATGTTGTGAGGTTCTTCTCCCACTCTTGCTGGGTTTTGCTGTGAGAAAGGAACGTCATCCAACTGTCCCTCACATGGCAAGTCCCTTTACAGATACTGGGTGGCAGGGCCTGCCAATCCATTTGTGAGGTGGTGTTTGTTATTGTTGTGTCACAGGTAAGAAAACTAGGCTGGGAGAAATAAAGGAACAGCCTTCAAATAACAGAAAAGAGAGCTCCCCTAGAGGGAGCAGGAGGAGGCCTTGGTAAAGGGCCCAGAGGCACAAACGCTTCTGAAAGTTCCTAGCCTTCTTGGGGAGTCAGGACACAAGCTTATGAAGAGGCAAACGCTGCAACGTTAAATGCAGAGCAAAGGCCAGCAGTCCAGTTGCAACATGGCAAGACTTGGGGGGATCAAAGTGATCTGATGGGATGGAATGAGTGGACATTGCAGTGGTGGTACCCAGGGCTAGGATGCACAGTTACCTGGCCTGAGTGGTCAGTGAAGGGGCTGGAGGAAGATGCTATTGCAAAGAGACGGTCTCTAGAGGACTTCAGACATCCAACCAAGGCATTAGAGCTGTATTTACGGGTAGAGTAAGGGTTTAATCACCTACTTGATCACTCGCTAGCTCAGCAAGTTATTTAACCTCCATAAACATCAGAGGCCTCATTTTTAAAACAAGGCTTAATACCTGGCATTAATATCCTCAGAATTACTGTCAAGAATAAATACAGATTAGAGGTGTAGCTCAGTGGTAGAGCAGTTACCTAGCATGCATAAGGCCCCAGTTCTATCCCCAGCACCACAAAAAATAAATAACCAAATAAGATATTCAGTTCCATAATCAGCACTGAGCAGGTCCTCGCAATAGTAAATACTCATTGCTCATCAGAAAATGCTCATAAAAACCAAGCAAATGGGATCAGAGTTAACTTCACTCCCTGTCTTCTGTGTGCGGACTGAGGCTTCCTCCATTTATTGAGCTCCCCTGTGCCTACAGCTTAGGGTGGCCCTGCCTGGCCTGCCTATTTCTCACCACTTCCCTGACACATCATCAGGGCCACACTGCAGGCCAGGAAATTGAGGGGTAGGGCTGCAAAAGGTCACACAGCCTTGAAGGGACAGGGGCTGGGATTCAGGCTTGTCGGGAGAGAACAGAGCTCTTTCTTCCTGGCCTGCTAAGAGTGGGCCATCCACTGCTTGATCAGATCTCCAAGATTAATGTAATGTGTCAACAGGACGTTCAAGGCACTCTCTGGAGGTAAACAAGTCACTGTCACCTCTGCTTGGAGTTTATGAATTACTTTTCCTCTCCTGGGAGAGAAACGGGAAATTTACACTAATTGAGCCTAAAGCAAGGGCTCAAGTTTCTCTCAGTTCTACTCTGCTTGTAGTCGCTGGGGATCCTAACCAGGTGCTATTTCCAAGAGTTTCTCCCTTCAAGGGAATTTGCAGAAACTTCACACTGAGAGGTGGGGGTCCAAGGCCTAAGCCACAGCTGACCAGTTTCCCTTCATGCTACCACCAGCCACCCCATGAGGGCCCCTGCAAGGCCTTAACTACCCTGATCTTATCTCCTCCTAAGGAATTTTCCCACAGGGAGGCAGGAAAGGTCATCTGTGAGCCTAGCTAGTGAGAGCCCTGGGCAGGCCCACCTCCTGCTGCTGCAGGGGGGTCAGGGAAGTCCACAGCTGCTGGGCCTCTGTGTCCTCAGGTATCCCAGGGACGATGTGTGTAGGGGAGAGGAGGATGTGGTAGTGGCACCTGGCCCGCAAGATGGCTGGAAAACAAGTACACCAGGAGGTTTTATTTACAGTAGCTCCTGCTTGACAAAGTTTTTAACTCTTTCAACCAGGGGATAAGCACAAAGTCAGTAACCTGGTTCCCTAAGTCAGTAAGTTTTAAATGCCACATCTTCATGATTCATGTGCCATCTTTATTACTTTTACCATATCTGCGTTCTACCAGTAGTGTCGTGCCTGCGTAATTAAATTATTTGTTTTATTCTTTAATAATTTGAGAAAGGCACATTGGGAAATAGAAAGGCAAATGAATATGAACATACTCTACACAGAAAAGTCAAGATGGAAATAAATACAGTGACTACTGAGCATGAGAATGAGAGGCGTAAAACTCCACCCAGTAACACTCATGATCTCTTGCACGTCAGGTGAGGGAAAGAAGCTAGCACTTGTGACTCCATTTGTACTACTGATGCCCCAAACAGGCAAAATTTCTGCCACTAGGACTCAGGAGAGAGGGTTCTTGGGAAGGAAACACTGGCTAGACAGGGACCAGGGCTCTGGAGACCTACAAAACTCTGTTTTCTGAGTTCACAATGATAGAGTTCTGATGTTCTACCACAGTGCTTGTCCACCCTTCAAGGCTGTTCAGTTTGTGATAGGTTCGTGTAGTTCACATCCAGCTAATATCAATTATTATGCTAAACTTTAGTACCCCCCTTGAAGCAAAAAAAGAAGTTAAAAATAAGTAGCGTTGCAGCAAACAAACTCCAGCGCTTATTCCTTACTTGGCTTTAGCCAGAAATCATGGTCACTTTAGGGCTTGAGACCAAGGCCTGCTGTCCTGTGGTAAGAAGGTGACCAGGTGCCCATGAAAACCAGGCTCTCTCCTCCTCCTGCTCCTCCTCAGGAAAGGAAGTGACTTTCCACTGGGTGATTCACAGCTCTGTGCAAACACGGAGGAAAACACTGAAGGAAGCGGCTTCCTCCCACTCCAGGTGAATGATTACAGTGAGATACGGTGGAGAGCTGGGGGTGGGGTGGAGGCTGGCGGACAGGTGGCAGCTGTGAGCCCCCCCCAACCCCGGCGGGGTCCTACTTGGCCGCCTCTGCGGCTGGCTGGGATGAGCCCTTGCAGCTGCACAGTGGAGGAGTTGGCTTTGGGAACTTCGCTCCCTGCCCCGGATTCACAGGGCGCCAGGGGCCAGATGTTGAGGGCTTTGCGCTGTTTACTCTCCTGGATCTCTGATCTGGCCGAGAGGGTGAATTTGTGCACCCACCTTCCCAGGGAAAAGGACGCTGGGGAAAGTGCCAGATACCCTACCCCAGATTCCCAGGTTCTGGGGTTCAGCGAAAGCCCCCTCGGCACAGAAGGCCCTGAGCCCCAACGTCACTTTGGGGTACTCGGGAAAGCCCTGAGCCTGCGATTTTCCCAACTGTGCCCTCCACCCCGCACTGAGGATGATTTCCTATTAAGTGTTAATGATTAAATCAGGGTTCTCCTTTAACCCTGCGCAGGCCTTTGTCTCCAGCCGCCTAGGAAACTCCTCCTTTGAAATGCCACATAAAAATGATAAATGCCCTTTTCCTCCCTCCTGGGGTCGGCAGGTCCTGGTTCCCTTTAAAGTCTGAGTGGGCAGCACAGGGCGCGCCTTGTTTAAACACAAAAGCGCAAGGCCAACTTGGGGTGCACAGGGACTGCGGGGAGGACCCTGGAGGCGATGCACGAGCAGCAGCTGCAGGGACAAGGCGTTGGGGGGCCGGGCGCGAGTCCGGAGCCAGGTTTGCAGTGTCTTGCGGAGCCAGCTTCCCGGGAAGGGCCTGTGCCTCCAGCCGCTGAGGACGTGAAGACTGGCCCCTTTGCTCTGGGTCAGCGTTGCAGCGCTGGTGGCCATAACGGTATCAACCAGGAAAATGCTGGACACGCTGGTGAATTAGGGTTGACAGAGAAAGGACATGGCTGCAGTTCTTAAATTCACTGGTGTTCTGCGCGGGGCATCACTCAGGGCGGGGTCTAGGCACTCACAGTTTTTGCACCACCCTGAGCTTGTCATAAATGCACACCCTCGGGCGTGCGGGATTGGATCCCGCAGGTGACCTAAGCACGCTTGAGTTTGAGAAGCCTGAGTTAATAGTAGTCCTGGCTGATCTGTACTGAGCGCTCACCAAGTCCAGCAATGCTTTGGAGCCTTATTCACCTGCCCGGTTTAATCCCTACAGAACGCCAGCTCAGTGTTCAGCTCAGGAGAAGGTTGAGGTCAGCAAGGTTTAGTGCTGTTCCCCGAGGTCAGAGAGGTTTAGAAGCCCAGGTTGCAAAAGGTTCACACACACACAGGTACCCACGCAGAAACCTTCTCCAGGGTAACTCTGTGGGGTGCCCTTAAAGTTGACGAGTTGGGGAATGACCACTTTCAAAGTCCTAGGACAAATCCTCGGGGCTGGACATGTGCCTAGCTGAGCTGGATCGGGAGGAAGCACGCACGGCCAGAGAAACCTCGGACTGCGGAAGTGGGTATGTGCTGGGGGTACCCAGCCCCCTCCATCCTCCCACTCAAGTCCTCTATGGCTCCCTGAAAGGGTTAATTTAGGGCTCAGTTGCTACATAAATCTGTGTTTATCTGCCGCAAAGTAAGCTATTTAGGTTTCTGATTTATAGTCCTAGGTTTTCATAAAAGTCAGTCATTCCCAGTAAAAGAATGTGGGTTAGATTTATAGGTTCTGCGTTAGTCTTTAAAGCCCAAAGCTGCTCTATGACTCAACCTCCATAATGTTTTTGCTCTAGTCCAGCGATAACCATGTGCAAAGAGAAAGGTTCAGAACTCTGCTCTGAAAAATAAGACTTTCGGGGGGAACTAATTATAATGGCGTCAATTGTACTACGGTTGTAAACTTGCCTTCAGTGGGCCCCCCTGGAGCCTGTTTTCCAGGAGTTTTATTCCACAATAAAATGTGCTCTGGTTTGTAGTAGGCATATAAGACCTCCACTAGCATGAGCGAATGTTTTTTTCCTACCAAATTATTAGAAATAAACAGCCCACCAGTGGAAAGGCAGAAAAATTATAAGCAAGGAAAATAAATCTTGGAATGTTTGCATTTAGTGACTTTCATAAAATCACTGACTTAGCAGCTCAACTGGCTAAATGGAACCAGCCTGGCATTTTTATTTTAATTTCAGCTTGTGTTTTGCCAGAGGATGGGGTCAATGCAAGACACCATGGAAAAAGGCTTTGATGTGTCCTTGAAAAATATTTTGTTCTGTGACTTCACAGTGTTTAGTGTCTTTCTCCCCATCCCACCCCAGCCTCCAGATCAACGGACTGTGTGTCTAACCCGTGACCATCACACATAATAAAATATAGCCATCATCAATAATCCTCTTTCCAACTTCTTCCCCTCCCCCAACAAAGTCAGAATTCAAGGAAGAATGTCTTGCGGTATAAGTTTGAAATACTGATCAAAATAACAGAATATGATGAAAGCAGTTGCAGGACACCAACATTTTAAACTTTCTCCAAAGGGAAGCCAAGAGGAGGAGAGGGAAGGATTGGGCTGATGGCCAGTGTAAATAGAACTGGGTTAGGGGTAAATGTTTGCCAGTGGGTGGAAAAATGGAGAGGGCTGGCTTGCGAAGGATGGCAGAAAAAGATGGCCCCAGAATTCAAGCAAGTGCTCCTTCATACCTGTATGAGTAAGAAAAACGTGATTAAACTTTCAGGAGTCTTGCAAAACTTAGGCTTTAATTGTGTCTCAGTGGATCAAGAGAAAGACCTTAGAATTTTTGTTCTTGGTCAAAGTCAGACAGTGTTTAGTGCAGACCAATAATATGTTGGTCAAGACCCCTACAATGTATTGATCCATTGAATGTGACTTGCCCTTGACAGTTGAAAGAGTTGATTTCAATACAAAGAAGTGGTGCACACAGAAAGGTCTCAGTCTCACATGCAGTGCATTCATGTTTCCATGTAGTTTCCGTGTAGCTGGGATAAAACCTCCTGTTGGGCCTCATCCTTCTCTCAACTTCCCCTTCCCCTTCACTAAGGACACTAAGGTGCAGATCAGTGCTTTGTTATATGCAGGGCATAGTACATCTCAGTGATGAACAGAATGTGGTCCCTGCCCCCACGGGGTTCTGGAGACAAAGGTGATGCGGGCAGTCTATTACAGCAGGCCATGCAGCAAGTGACATGGGCAATACAGAGAGACAGTCTGTGTGGATATGGAAACAGGGAAGGCATCAGGGAGGACGTGGTGTTTCTACACCTCTTGAAGTCTCAGTACAAGTAAGACAGGAAGATGAGAAGAATAAGGATCATCTAAGGAGAAAGAAAAAGGAAGGCGTAAAAATGTTCAGAAGTGGGGTGTTTTCTCGTTGGAAGACTTAAGCTTTTTGTGGGTTCTTCATGGACTGTGTGGAGTCCATAGGCCTGGAAATCTGGGCTGGACTGGTTTATAATCCTTAGTTCCTTAAAGGAATATATAGCCCTCTAATTCTTGCTGGAAAACCTAGACTTGATGCTGCCAGTGCTGGGGATCTTACCTGATTCATTGAGAAGTTTGGGTGCCCTTATTTGTGGTCCCCAAGTTGATTCTCCCTCCCTCCCTATCAATCACAGCATTATTCAGTCTATTGCACAGTGCTGCTTGTTTTCCTTATGGGACCATGATATGAGCCCCTGAGAGTATTGTTAACTATTATAATACCAGCCCCTTACACCACACAGGAGTATAAAGTATCAGATGCAGAATTCATGGAATGTTCAACATAGTCATAATCACGAACTGAAGACTTGTGGCAGGGGACAGAGAGCTTGGAGCAGCCTTCAGAGAATTGGACTTCGGTCTGAAGGTAGACTAGAGTAGGCAGAGCCAGGAAGCAGAGAGCCACTGGTGTTGGCTGGTAGCAGGGGCTGTGGACTATAGGAATGTGTAGGTCAAAGACTAGGACCTTCAGAGCCAGAGTAAGGGGTGAAAGTGAGAGTGGTACAGAGGCAGCATTAACAGATGAAGACACAAGGAGGCAGAGTAGTTTGGAGATGATGGTAACAAGAGAGTCACAGGGTACGAAGGAAAGAAGGAGAGAAAGAAAGAGGGAATTAGCTCATGTCTGGACATGCTGTATTAGAAAACTTTCAGATGACTTTCAGAAAACAACTGGTAGTAGGCCAGTAAAAATTTAGCACAGAAATGTCTGCACTAAGCGAAGGTCAGAGCCTGGGAGATTGCTTATTTTGAGGAGATGTTAGATCAGACAATAAATCTGAGATTCCCTCTTCTATGGTCTTCATCTTCTCTACCTATTTTAGTTGAAATCATTTTGGGCTCACAGTGGGCTAGCCAGTTTTTCTCTGACCTTGTTTTGATTTAACACCCCATAAATTGGGGGCCTCTCTAGGCATGTGAAGGATACCCCCTTCCAGGACATTGGGAAATAGCTTGGTTGGCAGGAACCTTGAACTTGGTGTTACACTGCAATAAATGCTGTGAACAATGAACTCCAGGCCCCATGTGTTAGCTTCTCTGCTGTATCACCCATTGTCTGCTGTGAACGCTTCTAAAAGCAAGTATTTTTGCTCCCATAAATTGGAGCTGGTTGGTGGGAGGGAATCCATAGTGGTGGTCCAGAGCGCCCAACCCTCACAAGCATGGGACAAAGAAATAGAAATGTAACTAAGGTCAGCAATGACAATGAGGAAGAAATAAAAGGCCAGGACAGAATGAAGGACAGAAAGTGGAAGCTGTGAACTAACTGCAGGAGACAGGTCTGAATCTGAGCCTGGGCAAGGAGAGCACATCTGGAGATTCTAAGTGCAAAAATCCAGAAGGAAGGGTGAGGTATGAGGCTCTGCCCTGGGGTCCTGAGGAGTCAGTGGGGTCTTCTTCCTTGAAAGCCTGCCAGGAAAAGCCTCTCAGAGTCCCTGAGAGGCAGACACTGAGAGAGTGAACCGTCTAGTTGAAGAGTCCAACATGCCTTACAAGATTACACAGAGGTTTCTCTTAAGGCCAACTCTGGGCAGCAGCTGCCTTCTACCATTCTGCCCAGGTGCTGCAGAGAGCTTACTGCATCAGTCCTGTCACTTCCTGAAGTGGTTCTGGAAGTCTTATCTCGCGAGGGTCTGTATGAGATGTGATCAAAATGACAGTGAACGCTGCTGCTGAGTGCTGTCCAATGAGAAGGTCAGCTCACAAAAATATAGAGTGTGTTTTCATCCACTGTAATCACTAAGTGTGTCACCACGTGGCCCTTGGCTCTCCTAAAAGTCAATGACTATGAAAAGTAAATGCTTTTGATTTTGGACATTCAGGTAGCCATGGCAGGGCAACTAAAGACACAAAAAAAGATTTTCCAGAGTTGCTTCAGAAAGTGGCAAGGTGACGTGATATGTATGTTGAAAGCATTGAGGAATATTTTGAGGGACATTAATGGCAAGATGTTTACTGTAGTAATTTTTTACATTTAAGCATTAACTATACTTTTAGATGACACCTCACAGTACTAAGAATTGGATGTACGTGTGTGTGTGTGTGTGTGTGTGTGTGTGTAGCAAAATAGACACGCCACAAAACAAAATTTGAGCTATTATACAGTTAGGATTCAGGGACATTTATTGCCTTCCTACTGTTGTATAAACATCACCATATTCTAGTTCCAGAACATTTTTATCACCACTCCTCAAAAATCATGCACCTACTAAATGTTCATTTCTCATTCTCACCTCCTCACAACCCCACACAATAACAAATCTACTTCCTGGTTCTTTGGATTTGCCTACTTTGGGCATTTCATATTAGTGGAATCATGGCTTTTTTCTCTTAGCACAATTTTTCAAGGTTCATCTATATGGTACTATGTGTTAGGACTTTTTCCTTTTTTTCTTTTCTGCCAAATAGTATCCCATTATCCATTTACCAATTGCTGGATATGTAAGGTCTTTATAACTTTGGCTACTGTGAGTAATTCTTTAATAAACATTCATGCACATGTTTTTATTTGAACACTTGTTTATAATTATTTGGGATAGAAATACCTAGGAAGAGAAACACTAAATCACTTGGTAATTCTACATTTAACTTATTAGGAAGTTGCAAATATGTCTTTCACAGCAGCACCACCTTTGTACATCCATGTCACACTTCTTCCACATTTTCACCACTACTTGTTATTTTCCTTTGGTTTTAATTATTGCCACCCTAGCATGTCTGAAGAGGTATGTCATTGTGGTTTTTTATTTTCAAAATAATTACCAAAAAAAGAAAACAAACAACTCTTAAGTTAGAGTGCAAAATTAAGGCACCTTATTACAGATGCAACAGCAAGAAATTATAAGCACATCCACATTTTAAATAGTTATATGTGTGGTAGTTAAATGCCACTTTAAAACATTGATAAATCAGCTTTGCTATCAAAGATGTCTTTGTGCTTTGACTTGCATTCCCCTAATGACAAACAATGCTGAGCTTTTCCTCTTGTACTTCTTCACTATTTGTCTGTCTTGTTTGGAGAAATGCCTGTTCAAATCTTTATGTATTAATTGGATTGTCTCTTATTGATTTGTAATGTTTTTTTCTGTATTGTTATTGAATAAAGACTTGCAAATATTTTCTTCCATCCTCTAGGTGGCTTTTGAGGGGCAGGGGTAGCAACAAGTTTTTCCTCTGCAGTTGAAATTGGCATTAACTCACTATGTAGCCCAAGGTGGCCTCAAACTTGCATAAATCCTTTTGTCTCAGCCTCCCAACTGCTGAGATTACAGGCATGTGCCATCACACCCAGCTCCCTAGGCATTTTTTTTACTAGATGGCAAAAAGGATTTTGATAGAAAATATGCTTTAATTTGATGAAATCCAATACAACTTTTTTGTTGATTTTGTTTCTATGTCGTACCTAGGAATCCACTGATAAGCCCACGGTCAAGAATCTTTATCTCTATGTTGTTTTCTAAGTTTTAACTGTTCTCTTTATGTCAAGCAGGAACTTTTACAGAGACATGTGTGAGTTTAAAAGAAATCAACAATAAATGGTGCAGTACCAAGAGCAAGGAAGGCAGCGAAGCTGCGACCATCCCCAGGACTGAGGAGCACAAAGTAGAAGACAGAGTTGCTGCTGTTCAGTCAGGACTGGCCACTGAGCATGTGTCCTTCAGTAGAGGGACATGTCCAATCAACAGCGCCCCAGTGAGAAGGTAACCAAGGACTCCTCTCTGTTCTGAGTTTTTACTGGTGTCTTACCCCCACCCCCACTGGCTGAATCAAGAAACCTAGCAGATACAGTCAGCCATTGGGGTCAGTCTCTCAGGCCACTGAATAGAGGAGTAAGAAGGAAAAAATGGAACTGGAGATATCATCAGCAGGATGATAGCCCACAAAGATGTGTAAATCCTAATCCTGATAACCTGAGCACATGTGACAAAAAGGATTTGTAGATCTTGCAGACCTTGGGACAGGGAAAGCATTCTTTATATCTAGGGAGGCTCAATGTAATCACAAGAGTGAATGATTTGAAGATGCTTATCTACTGGTTTTGAAGATGGAAGAAGAGACCATAAACCAAAGAGGTGATCTCTATAACCTAGAAAAGAGTAGGAAATACGCTCTTCCTTATAGCCTCCAGGAGCAGTGCAGCTCTGACCCAAACTTTATTTTGTCCCAGTGAGACCTATATTGGGTTTATGATTTCTAAAAGTACATAATAACAAATATGTATTGTTTTAAACCACTAGATTACCGGTCATTTGTCATAGCAACAAAAAGACGCTTCCACAGAGGGGCAAATGGAGGTTCCCTCTGCCTGGGACCTAGATTACTGGTGTGGAAAGAACTCCAGGGCATCACATTGATTCTCTTGAGACCAAGTTTCATGAGTTTCTGGTTTATTTTCAAGAGGGGAAAATGTATAACTGCCCTTTGTGATTATATCTCATGTATTTAATCAGAGAAGTTGAATCACTCTGACAGAGAAGCAGGAATTTCTAATAGAGAGTGAGCCATATCCTGGAGTCTGGTAGGAAATTCTATGCAGGGTGGTTGCCTCTAGTGTTGAGTCTGAAGTCAAGTTAATTCAGCCATACTACCAGTGTAGAGGGGAAATGGGTACAAATAGAAGAGCAAGGCTAAGCTAGAACCACCAGGACTATCTGAAACCCAAGCTGGTCTTCCCAACCGATTTTGATGACGTGGATGATGTAGTGAAGAAGCTACACCCTTTGCCACAGAAATGCACAGCATCTGGGCCAAGACTCAGAGGAGCTGAAGGAGGTGCTCCAGACCAGCAAAGTGAGACAGCAGAAAATCATCATATGCATGAGCAGTGGCAGTCCTCTACACCAACTGCTGTGATTTAGATCTAGAATGTCTCCCCAAAACCTCATGTGTTCAGAGGGCAGGGCTTTGGGAAGTGATTGACTTATGGGGTCACTATTCATATCAGTGAATTCATCCACTAATGAGCTTGGTAGCTGAATGTGCTGTTAGAAGGTGAGGTCTGTGAGACAGGTCACCAGGCGGATGACCTGAAAGGGTACATTTTCCTCTCTAGCTCCTGCCTTAGTTCTCCGCTTTCTACCCACCATGATGTGAGTGGCTTTACTCTCTACTCTGCAACCATGCTGTTTCTGTCTTGGAGCTAGGTCACCACTGACTGAAAGTGTGAGTCCAAATAAACCTCTCCTCCTTTAAATTGAGGCTGTCAAGTGCTGTGTCCCACAGATGAGAAAGTGACCAAGGCACCAACTTTGAGAGCACAACGTGGGTACAAACTGCTTGCATCTTCTGAAGCTCCCGCAGGTAACTCTTGTGCTCAAGCATAACTTAGAGCCTTAAAAGAAAGGAAATTGTGGGAATCATTCCAGACTGTCTGTGTTGATAGATTTCAAAATTAACCATGTGGAAAGTCAATGTTTGTTAAATGCCTACTACGTGTCAGAGACTCCAGCTTCACCCCCTCATTTAATTCAACCACATTTGCACACCTGTTTCACACACAAGGAAACAGGGCTTAGAGAGGCAAAATGCTATACTAAACCATATAGCTACTCCAGAACGAGTGCAGGAGATGCTCAATATCATTATTCTTTAAATCAGAGCCATAATGAAATCTTCTCTTTATTCACTAGGATGGTGTAATGGTTGGTTGGTTGTGACAACGAGAAGTTCAGGCTTAACTAAATCAGTTCAGCAATTCTACACCCCCGGGTGTAGAGACCCACCCTGGGGTGGCTCGTCACTGGATGGTACAAAGGGGAACTGAGGAAAGATGGATCTACTTCTGTTCTTCGGAGGCTCTCCAGTCTTTGCCTTCAACTTGGATGTCATCTCCTGGCTTCCAGCACAGACTCTGTCTTCCATTGTAGACTCTTCAGCTTCCTAGCTTCTTGCTTCAGCTTCTGCCTCGGATTCTTCAAACTTCCAGTGCAGATGACTTTTCAGCCTGCAATTGCAGACCCCCCTGCCTTCTAAGAAGGACTTGCAAGGACTCTACAGTGAGCTCCAGACCTTGGACTGAAATCTTTGGTCTCCGGTATGCAGACAAGCTCTCTTCCTCATCCAACTCTGGCTGACCACGGTAAGTGAATCTTGAAATTTATATACATTTGCATACCTTGTGTTATATCTGTGTCTCTAGTAAACACTGAATGATACAGATTCTTATAAGAGAAAAGATAGAAAATAACAAAGATTGTCAAGGGTGTGAAGAAATTGCAGTCTTGATACATTGCTGATGGGAATGTAAAATGGTACAGTTTACTCTGGAAAGCAACCTGGCAGTTCCTCAAAATGCTATGCACCATGTCGTCATATGACCCAGCCACTCCACACAAACTTACATAAATGTCCATAGCAGACTTATTCATAAGAACCCCAAATTGAAAATAACCCAAATACTCAACAGAAGACTAATTGATAAGTAAAAAGTGCTCCATGCATATAATGAAATATTACTCAGCCATATAAAAGAATCGGTGTACTGGAAAATGGTACAACATGGTTGAACCTTGAAAATGCTATGCTAAATGAAAGAAGTCAGATGCAAATGGAAACATATTGTATGATTCCACTGATATAAAATGCATAGGATAAGCAAATCCATAGAGAAGGAATCAAGATTAATGATTATTTAGAGCTGGGGGGTGATTAAAGGGGAAATTGGAGGTGACTGCTAATGGATACAGTTTCTTCTGGTGTGTCAAAAGTGTGTCACTATACTGATTACAGTGATGGCTACACACCTCTATGAATGAGCTAGAAAACATAAGTTCAAGGCGTATCTCCATAAGAATTTAAAAAGCATGCTTTAGTAAAGGGAAAGCACAGAATCCAGCAAGGGTTTCTCTGATTCCAAAGCCACACTGCCCCCTCAGTGATAGCAAACTCCCAAAGTCACCAGGGAGCTTGTTAACCATGTAGACTCCCTTCCCTTCCTGAACCTAGGTGAGGAGCAGGGGTCTGTGTGATTACTGGGCTCCCCTGGTAAGTTGGGTGCAGGTGGTCAGAGACTTCTGGAAAAACACTGCCCCACTCTACATAGGACTTGGACATCTAAAAGCCAATGAATGGCATCTTGGAGGCCAAGGAGATTAGAGAAAGTAGTTTTTGAAGGCTAATTTCTCTATAGAGAGCAATTTTTCTTTTCTTTTTCAGAGACTAGACAGATTGAAAAGATAAAGAGTTAGAGATGGTGGAAGGTCTTGAACTGGGAGGTCTGCAGAAGGAAACTACAGAGCTGGGATAGAGGTGCGTATGGACGAGGGTGCACTCAGCAGAAGAGGAATTGAAAAGGTTTGTGGAAATTACTCCAAGGAGGACAGAGAGCAAATACCACCCCCCCCCAGCTGAGTTTACCACCTGCTTGGAGCTTCCGGGATGACTTACTTCATTTTCAAGCGCAACCCTTGAGAAAGAGAATTTCATTTTATACCATTAGTTCTCTAGGGTTTCTTTTTGAAGAACTAATCTGAACAAGATTGGAATGCACCCAGAAGTGGAGGTTAAATTTCAATCTTTTTGTGCTGTTACATCTTTGTTCCCTTTACCTTCTCCTTGAAGTAGAAATGATTGATGCTTAAGTAACTTTGGCTATTGAGTAATGTTTACTCAGACTGCAGGGGAACAAGACAGGGCTTTAAAATAAGGTAGAAATTTTCCCTTTGAATGGCACTAGTTGAACCTTTGAAAGTTAAGTGTATTCCCAATTGTGTGGTATAATAAAGATGGAAGAGGCCAGCAGGCAAAAGTTCTCCCACAAATGATCAACCTACACCGGTTAAGTGGAGCTCAAATAGGCTCATGAAGCCACCTGAGCTGGTTATAAATATTGACTGAGTCCTGAATTGTTTTGAGAGTATTTTATATCCTTTAGTGATCTTTTCAACCCAGGAACTGGAGGGCTTGGTAAATAAGCTTCTAAAGCTGTGAAAAAAGAGGCAAGTCATGTTCCTGTATTGCAAACCCTCTAGTTAATGGCAACCACCTCCTCAGAGTTCAGTGAGGTCTGGCAAAGAAAAAGTAAGCGTCCCCTCCACACCTGTGATGACGATGACTTTCTCTGGAGGAGACCCAAAATGCTACTCATTCAGTCTCTTTCGTGTGTGGGCTTTTCCCTTATTGATAAGTGCAAGTTATCTATACTATACTATACTATACTTTAGGTGGCCACTAGGACAGAAACCAACCCAATGCACATCATGGCACAGTGTCGTTTGATGTTAAATTCTAAAACTACCCAAGCAAAATCAGAGAAGAGTAATTACTTATTTCTCTCAATTTTGTTAGGCCACCCTAGAAACTGAATTGGCAGTCTTCGAACATGTGGACTGAAGATGAAGTGAGGGAACTCTACTTTCTTGGGAAACAAGGGGGAATTATGATTTTCTGTGGATTTCGATGGTGGGCCATCAACAAGCCTTTGTGGAGTAATGCTATGGCTTGTATCTAGATGTCCCCCCAAAGCCTCATACAGTCATCAGTGAAGCTTTTCATAAGTAAGATTTTCAGATATTTTCAGGTATGTGATTCTGGGATCAGGGATGCAATGATAGGATTCGGATGTGAGTGTCACCTTCCCTAAGGGTGAGTAGCCTAGACAAGGTATAAGGGACCAAAACAATGTCATAGCTTGTCACTGATCACTCGTTGCTTATTATTGCTGCTGCTTGTCTTCTGCTCTGGGACGCCCATCTGCTGTGGCATCCTGCTGTGGACCCAGCCAATTATGAACTGATACTTCTACAAACTGTGAGCTAAATAAACCATTTCTTCTTTAAGTTTGCATGTCAGATATTTTGTCTTAGCAACAAGAAAACTAACTAAAACAAGCACCATAAGGAAACTACTCTCTCATTCACTGGCTGGCACAGGAAATGGAAGGAAGAGCTGAGAGTTTTCTTGCATATCCCACCCACGTGCTTTGGTCCTTGGTCTTGCAGATGAAGATAGTGGCAACTTTTGATGAGCAGACCATCACCCAACTGCCATCCAGTCTCCTAGACTGTGACCAGTAGTGGGTCAGGCCCAGTGTGAAAGGAAGGGAGGGATGGGGCAGTTTCCAGCATTTCCAAGTAGGATCCTCAGTGCTGGTACCCCAAAACAGGGCTGAATTGTTTTGAAAGTATCTTATGCAACAACAAATATCTACTAATATCTACTTCCTAATCCCCACAGCTTGTGAATGTGACTTTCAATGGGAAAAGGGATGTGGCAGATGGGACTGTTACAGATCTTTGAATGAGAGATTATCTTGGTGGGTACAATGTAATTATAGTATTCTTAGAAGAAGAGACAGGAGTGCCTAAGTCAGAGACAAAGAGAGAGATGTGGTACAGAGTTCAGTATGACTTGAGGAAGGGACCATAAGCCAAGGAATGCAAGCAGTAGACCTCACCCCAGCACCTCCAGAAGAAACACAGCCCTGAAGATGGGCTGTTTGTGTTGTCTCAAGCCACAGTGTTTGTACTGGCTTTTATTAGCAGTAGAAAATTAACATACAGAGTAAAATAAGGTCCCTGACACGCAAGTTTTTCGAAAAAGGAAATGTGCCACTGATGATGCTGAAACTGTTGGAATTACTCAGAAGCATCCCTCCAGATGCCCCTCCCTACCCACTCTAAGAGATGAATGCTAAGAGCCACCTCTCCTGTCCTAACTGAAGCCTGTACCCCTCCCCAGCACAAGGAAATAAAGGGGAAAGAAAAGAAGCAAAGGTTTATAATCTTTCTTCTGCCTCTGAGCCTTCAGCATTGGCCAGCTTTTCTCAACACTGGTATCACCACCTTAAAGTCACCTGGAGAGCCTTAAACACCTTTGTGTGCCTGGTACTACCCCCAGAGATTTATATTTGCTTGGCAAATAGAATGGCCTGGGCCTCAGCATTTTGCCTGCAAAGCACAGCCCAAGTTGGGAACGGCTGGCCAGCTGGCCCTGGCCTGTGGGAGCCAATTCGCCTCACTGACAGCTTCACTGGTATCTGACCTCTTCTGGCTCCTGCAGTCTGACCATCCCAGCCAGCCTTGCCCACTGAGCTGGCTCCTCCCAGACAGCCAGTCTCAATCATAATTTAATTCTAAACTTTTTCTTGTTATTATTTTCAAGTGCTCAAGCCCCTGAAGGTGATGTGAAATGTTTCTCATGCTGTGACCTGCAGATCAGCCCAGATGGAGAGCTTTTCTGCACATTCCCTGCAGGTGAATCATGTCAGCAGTAGGTCAGGCCTGCATCTCTCTCTTTCTCACCCTCCCTTCCTCCCTCCCTCTGTCTCCCCCTCCCACCTCCCCTTTTCCCCACCTCGTTATTCTTTGCTTCTGTGGATACTGTTCTATCCAAATGGGAGACTAGTGATTTTGCTCTGCTAAACTCTTTGTGTGGCAGCTCCTTCCCTGGATAAAAGAAAAGAAAACCAGATAATCACGGCTTATGTAGGTGCCGACAGGCCTGGGCGCTTGACTCCACCTGTGCCAGCCGCCTCCCCGTGAAACGCACGCAGCTTGTTGCAGCATGAACCGCAGCTGCCCAGAGGCATGAGCTCACCTGCATTCCTGGGTGGCTTTGTTACGCCTGACACCCTAACACCGAGTGCCTGACAGTGACTGAGCCCTTTCTGGCGGCCTCCCAGGACTAAGCCTCCCAGGAGGCTGGCTCAGCATCGGCTCCAATTCCTGGTTTTGCTCTGGTCCTGTCCGCTGTGACCTGGGAACAGAAGGGGCCACGCTCATTCTCATTGTCCCAGGCAGTGGTCCTCAGTCCAGAAACCTTAGGGGATCACGTTACTCTGGTGAGTTGGGGAAACCTGAATCTGTGATTGGGGTACCCTGCATGGTCAGGTAATGCTGAAGCTGGATTCCAGACAAATACTTGAGTAACAAGGCCTGGGGGTTTCCAGCAGGCTGGACCTAGGTCCTTCACAGAAGCATCCCCAGTGTATGGACAGAGGTAAGAAGCTGCAGAAGGCAACCTGGGGTACACCGAGAGGACAGTACTGGGCTGATAGTTTTCACAGTCATGACTGACAAATGGGGATGATTTTGCTAAAAAAAAAATTCACTTGTCAGAAGAGGCCTCCCTCCTCCCTTCTCTGCCTTCTACTTTATACTCCACAGGCAGAAACCACAAATATCCACTGCTGACTTTTTTTGTAGTCCCCTGGGCCAGGAGACACTGCCCCAGTTTCTCAGGGCAGCATGCAGGGCCCGTTCTGATCACAGTCCACTTCTGAGCTCCTGCCCAGCGTCTCAGTCCTTGCCTCTGAATCCTCCACCCTCCTCCAGACCAACACCCAAGGATGCCCTGTCCTTTCAGAGGCCCAGCCCAGCAGTCACATCCTCTGTGTCCCCCCACCCCCCGCCTCTTCACACTGCACATTTCCCTGCTCCAGGGCTTTCCTTGTTGTTCCATAATTATCTCCCACATTGGTCTCTGAACACCTCAGAAATAGTACCTGCCGGGCACATGGCATTCAATCAGTGCCTGTTTAAAATATAAATGCACTGAGGGCCTGGCCATTTTGTCTTCACCCTGTGAACCGATAGGATGCAAATTTGACAGTATAACAAAAATGCACCATGCACAGAGCCTAAGGAAGCACAGAGGACCCTTCTGAAAGGTGAAAAGTCACTGGAGCATGAGCCTTCCAACATGGAGGGGCTAGAGGGAAGTTTCTTCTCAACACTCAAGAACTCCCCTTTAATCTTCCCCAAATAAGAAAGTGAGAGTCGTGCTGGTTGCCCTGTGCTTGGGCTACTGGGCATTCTTGCTTGGTGCTGACTATACCTGGCTGGTGAGTGCCAATCTGAGGGTGTGAGCACCAAAGATCCCTCTGACAAGAAAGTTTATGCCCACAGCTGTGTTGTGTATGAGGCCTCGGCACTTTGGTGATTCCTGGACAGAGCTGTGCTTTTTGCCTGTCTTGATGGGTTTCTTCACACTTTATGGGCCTTGGATACTTACTTTTGGGGAACCCACTCCTTGTTCTTTCCAGTAGATTAAAATACATCCTGGGCGACATGCGAACACATTTTCAAAACAATATGATATTTGAGTTCGAGACAGCACACTGGGTTTTAGAGGCAAATTCCAAGTGTGTTCATTGTAGCTTTTGGTTTTTCAGTCCCTGCCTCTGGGGAGAGACCCTCCGTCCCGCTGGAGGGTCTGGGGTCTTGCAGTCAGCTTAGGCAGACCCTTCTGGCTGCAGAGGGTGTGTGGTGGGAACAGAGAGGCAGCACTTCTCTTTTCTCCCCCTGTCTTCTGGGACAGGCATTCATAATGATACCACTTCTCCACCTTCAGGACTCTTCCTCCAACTTTTTTTCTCTCTAGGAGAGAGGAAAATAAGTTCACTTTACAGGAGAGTCATTTCCCTCAAGCCAGAAACTGCCAGATAGCCCTGAGGACCCCAAAATGAATTTAGGGGTTTATAGTTTTCCACAGGGACAACTGTAAAGTTCTGTCTTTCTGATGTCTCACAAACCCAAAGTCCTTCTTAAGAAGCACTGACTTGTGCACCAGCCCAGGGTGGCTCTTATCCAGGATTTGTCCCAGTCCTTCTGTCTCTGAATGTCCTCGCCCTTTGCAGGTACTGTCCTAGCAATGTGAGGGACAGGTCACTTCAGCCCCAGGTGCCTTAATACCTGGCCCCTGCTCACCAGCTGCCCCTGGAAACACACCTGCAGCCAGCAGCCTCCAGACCTGGGCTGGGCCCAGCAGGTGTAGCCTCCTGCAGCTGCGGCCACTCCACACTCCCATGCACCTCCCCTCCGGGCCGGCCCAGACAAGCAGCCACCCCAGCCAGCTCTGGACGTGCAAGCCGGGGCAGGAGAGCTGCTGGGCCAGGCCTCTCCCTCTCCTCAGCTGTGTCTAATTGCAGCCTGGCTATGCGGGTCAGGAGGGACTGAGCTGAGCATGTTAACAGGTTGAGCGGCTCCTGCTAGGAATTCTTTGGCAGCCAGTTCTCTTGTGCCAGAGAGCATGAGGCTGAGCCACAGAGACAGCACAGGGAGGAGAGCTAATTAAGCTGTAAGCGGCCCCAGAGCCCCAGCTCATTTGTAATTATGCTCTCTGATCTCAGAATCTCCTCGGGCACTTTGGGAGAGCTGGGAGGAGAAAGGGAGAGCAGATGATTGAGAAGTTGATCAGGGCTTTGAGAAATGGATTTTCATGAAACTGACATCTGTACCACTCTTGGAGGATCTGGCTCCCTGAAAACAACCATAAAGCATGCCTAATTCTGCCACGTGACCTCAGGCGCTCCAATCAGCTAAACCCTGGGGGAGGGGGGCTGATTGGTTCTGCATACATCAAGAGACTGCCTGCGTGGTATGATTAGGGAGGGTCCTCCAGCGCCTGCCCACTAGAATACCTCCCTGACAAAGCTTGTTAATGCTGGGATGGGGCAGCACTTCAGTACTCTATTGAGCTTTGCCGTAAGAAACATATACCTAGTGGGAAGGAGTAAAGTTCCAATATATAGGCTGGGATATAGTTGCTATGTCCATCACCTGCATTTTTAAGTCAGCAAATCAAGACATGACATTTTTAGAACTAATTTTTCAAATGGATGAGCTGAGGGCCAGGAAGGATTAGCAGCTTGGTCGAAGGCCCACATGCAGACGTGGCACAGTGGGGGCGGCTTCCAAGTCTTCTGCCCTCACATATAGCAGATAATGTGGTTTCCAATAGTGCAGCAGGAGGAAAAGGTGGGGAAACTGAGGACTGGTGAATCATCACAGTGTAGAGGCTGGCACTGGGGAACAGTGCCAAGCAGAGAGAAAGGACTGGAGCCCGACTCGGCTCCCATTATCAGCTTAGGTCATTTTTTTGCTTTGTTCACTGTCAGGAAAATAGAGGTTGGTTATAGAGCAATGCTCCAAAGGATACAGTACATGCAAAAGCCCTCACGCTGAGGAGCTTATGTGTGGGAAGCTTACATCTGGTAAGGTCATCCTGTGCGGTCCTGGGCGCTGCTGACAATTAGCTGGGCTCTGGGCACAGTACAGCCTCTCCCCAAGACGCTGTCCCCCAGATCTCCCCACGCGACTGAGCTGGAGCAGCTCCTATCCGCTCAGGCTCTGAAGAAAACCAGATAACCCGAGGCTCTGTTCAGCTTAGACAGTGCCTATTTCTTTTAAGAACAGAGCAGGAGAAGGAGACAGGCAAGATTCCTGCCTGAAACTGCTCGCCCTGTCACTGTGGCCAAGCCCCAGGAATTCTGCCCTGGCTGGAAAGATTCAGGCCTCAGCACTTTCTGAGCAATGAAGACTTGGGCCAGAGACTCCACCCCTGTGATTCCTGATTCCTGTCCACAGAATGGCAGCTAGACGGGTCAGAGGGAGCAGCAGGCCCTCCAGAGCAAGTGGATCTTCAGACTTTCTCTACTTTTATTAAACACTGTGACATGTGACTATTATTTTATAGGCTTTTCATTAAAACTTGGGAGTTAAGGAACTTATCCCAGTGCCTGGCATAGAGTAAGCACTTCCCCCCACAAATGTTCAATAGAGAAATAATAATTTTAGTTATAAAGGCAGCTGTCATTGTAAACAGATTTAGAACACATGGAAAAAGGACAAAATTATGTTCCTGTCATCTCCATTCATTGACACAATACTACAATGATATATATCCTTCCAGATTCACTGAGTACACCTAGATCATAAACCAAGAATGTCTATATCACATGAGATAAATGTGACGTATTTATTATGGGCTGTGGGTACTGTTTAACTGCAGGAGCGCTCCTCTGTAAATAGGTTCCATAACCTCCCAGACACACTAAAATCCGAGAATACTCAAGGCCTATATATAAAATGTCGTAGTATTTGCATATGACCTGACACACACTCATCTGTATACTGTAAAATCAACTCTACATTACTTATAATAATTAATGCAATGCACAGGCTAAGTACATAGTGCTTATGTTGTATTATTTAGGGAATGACAAAAAACGAAAGCTAGGATGTTCAGTAGAAATGTAGTTTCTTTTCACTGATTTTTGATCTGCAATTATTTGAATACAAAGATACAGCACCCACAATGGTGGAGAGCAGACTATATTTTAATTACCACACCTTTCATATTAATAGATATTCCTCAATTTATTCTTGTTAATGGTTGTATAGTATTCCTTTGTCTTATAAATAGTTCCTTAATAATCATTCCTGTATGTAATTATTTCCTCACTTCCCTGATAATTCTCTCTGGCTAGCTCTCAGAAGTTGAACTCTCAGAATCAATAACTAGATGCCCATATTCAAATCCCCTTCAAGATGGACTTCTTTCCAAAATCTTTACTTATACCAACAATATATGCACAGTTAATTTTCCTTGTGTGTGAACTCTCTGAAAACTCATCTACTCCATAGAGTTAATTTCTAAATTCAAATCAGGACCCACAGCACTTTCAGAATCAATCACAGACAGGTGAGGAGCAGTAGAACCTCCAGGTGGCCAGAGCTCAAGCTGCCACCTGAGACCCAACAAGGCAACATCCTGCCTTCTCCCAGCTGTGCCCAGCAGTGTCCTTGGCTTTCCTTAGTGCCGGCACTCTTTGCTTTGTTGGACACTGCAGTGGTGATTCTCTGTTCACAGCAGCCCTCACGCATAATGTTCCCAAGCGCAGGAGGCTCTGATGAGCTTTGTGGGTTAGATAAGCTTTGTCCAGGCACAGATTTTAGGGGTGCAAGTTCGGTGCAAATGAATCTGCAGTGTACATTAAATAATGTGTCTCTCAATAGAAATACGCATAATACAAGGTATTGATCAGTCAACAAAAATCTGATCGGAGAGTCACAGGAACCTAACCCTGCACTTTCCCTAGACACAGTGGTTTAGCATTTGCTAATTCAGAACTCATAATAATTGCATTGAATTTAACTGCATGAGTCCCAGACACCCCAAGTCTTGCCTGAGAATTATGAGCCTCCCTTATTTACCTGCATTTTGCCCAAAAAGACTTTCCAGAAAGTATTCTGTGGCAAATAAGATTCAAATTTTTAATCTTTTAACTTTAGACCCCCCTGTTCATGAAAAGCACCCAATAAACACAGTGTGTGATTTGAAAGTTTAAGACTATGCTACAATTTGGATTTCAGCACAGCGTAACTCATTTCTCTTTTTCCTCTTTGTGTAACCCTGTGTTTGGCCAGGTTCCTCACTGGCATCTCTCTGAAGCACAAGCACCCTGCTCACATGTCCCCTCACCCAAAAGCAAACTCCACATCACACCCTTGACCTTTACCACCCACTGAGGGTGAAGACCATTGATAGTGTTGAGAGGGGTGACATGCCATGAATTATGTTTCCCAAACCCCAAAGAAGTAAACAAAAGTATCATCTGATTTATAATTGTGTTCATGTGGGAAAAGAGGACTAGTTGCAGAAAGATGATATTTGGTGACACGAAAAGCAGGCAAAGTTGAAAATTCAGTGATCGTAAAGAATTTTCTTAAAACAGCTACTCCCATCTGCTACCTATTGTCTGTGGCTGGTTTTTCAATGCCAAGGTAGAGCTGCGCAGTTACTATAGAAACCAAACAGCCCTATAAAGCCTGGAATATTTGCTCTCTCGCACTTTAGAGAAAAAGTTGGTCAACTGTTGACCTGGAGATATGAAAGGATATTTCATCACAATACACTGGTAAGTGTACGTGTGTATGCACGAACACTAATGTTTGCAAATGTTCTTTTGTTTACAGTAGTGGTTTTCAAACTATTTGGTCTTCAAATTCTTTTCTAATCCTGGAAGTCAGTGAGGTTCCCAAAGAGCTTTTGTTTTGATGTAAGTTATATAGATTCCTATCGGTTATATTCAAAATTAAAATTATGAGTGTTTACAATAGTTATTAATTGGTTTACAATAACCTAATAATTCAAAATTAAAATTATGAGTGTTTACAATAGTTATTAATTGGTTTACAATAACCTAATAAACCCATCATGAATTTTTGTGAAAAAAAAAAAACTATTTTCAGAAAATATATCAACTGAGAAGAGTGGGGTTGATTTACATTTTTGAAAATCTTTGTAAAGTCTGAGTTAACTGAAGACAAGTGATTCTCAGAACTACTTTTGTGTTCACTTTGTTGAGTGATAGCTCAACGCCCCACAGACTCTGGGGAACCCCATCATACACTTACTAGAGAATGAAAATGAAAATAACAATGAAATTGTGGTATTATTATGAAAATAATTTTGACCTAGTGGACCCTTTAAAAGTCTCTCAGGAATTCCAGAAGTTTCCAGTCACACTCCAAGGATCACTCAACAAACTAAAATGGTTGAGACACTCTAAAAATGGCCGCTTCAGTCACAATTGCTGGTTTAGGAACCCTGGAGTATCTGAAGCCACATTTTGAGAACCTCTGGTTCATTCACAGGGAGACTCTTGCTCTTCTTTCAACAAGATAACTAGAGGGTCAGAGACAGAAAGGATTGGACAGCACCAGCTATGCATAGCTTCATTTGTCATGGACATTTGGGATGGAGCCACTCACTCCCCTGATATCCCAGCAACTGTGTTTCGGGGTGTTTCAGGAGTGGCAGTCCTCCCTCCCATCCTCCAGCCTTTCCACAGTGTCTTAGTTACTTTTCACTAGTCGCTGAGACAAAATACCTGATGCCCAAATTTGGGAAAGGAAAGGTTTATTTCTTACAGTTTTTGGAGGTTTCAGTCCATACTCAGTTGGCTCCAAGGCAGGGTGGCATGGCGGGGCCGCAGTTCATGGCGGCTGCAAACAGCAAGGCAGAAACCTGCAAGAGAGAAAGACACACCTTCTTCCTGCCATTACATCACATCCTGGCTCCACCCCTAGGAGGGTGTAGCACTGACACCACCAATCCAAGCACTAGACAATGAACCAATCACAAATGCACAATGCAAATACATGAGGCCTGGGGGCCACTGACATAAACCATGACACACAGCCTCTCCATCTTCCTCCTTGCGTTCCCTCCTTCCTTCTGCCCTCGCCCACAAACTAGGGGAAGGGAAGCTATCTTGTGACTTGCTAGCTTGGGAAGAGGCAGAGCAGTTCTCTTTTGCGTTCCACTTCCCCATGTCTGTCTGAACCACTCACCAGCTGCAGGACCTTCCAGCCACCCCGGAGCTGCTGCTCCTCTGGCTGCTTCTCCAAGGCTCCTTTCTGCAGTGACACTTATCAATGCCCTTGGTGCCATTTCTCCAAGAACAAGAATGTAAGACTGAGTCACTCTATTCTCAGCCCACTTTTGAGTTTTTATTCTAAACAGTTAGCGCTAGTCTGTTAAAGCAAAAGAACTGCCTTATCTTCAATCTGAGCATGAAATGAAACCAAATTGCTCTGAGCATGGTGGCATCGTCTACACCATGGTTAGAACAGCACCGGCTCCACCTCATATTGCACACTGCTGATGAGAGTGTTAGTCCACATTCATCCTCTGCTCAGTTTCCGCAACTGTCTTAAGAGCTTGGGACACTGAAAACTGTACACCCTCAAGTCTGCCTTCTTCTTTTTTCTTCATTATAGAACCCATGATTTGAGACTGAGCCTATGGTCTTCCAATATGGAGACTACCTGCAAACCTCCCTTGCACACGGGTCCACTCAGGAGGTCAGTGAGATGAGCCCTTTGCCTTTACTTTCTCACTTCCTAACTGGAAGAATGGAGCATCCAAGATTCTAGCCCAACCAGGCAGAGTTCAAAGCTTGCCCTCTTTTTGGGTGGGTGGGGGTACTGGTGACCTCATGCTTGCCAGGCAGATGCTTGTGCCATGGAGCTACATCCTTGGCCCAAAGCTTGCACTTTTGACAACAATCTTTACTGCCTAATATTTCAACGTATGATTGAACTTCCTTTAAGGGTTGATTTTCTGGCTCCATTTACTGTTTATAAAAATCTGTTACTTTTTGACACTGACTTCAAAAGTAGAGCTACCAGGTAAGCCAGCTACCAAATAGAATAGACAAAATTCCCTGTTCTATTCTTACTCCTCTGAACTCATGCGTATGGAAGGGCACGTGTGTACATACACACACATTCACATATGAGCCATCAGGGTGATATGCAGATATCTTCCCAGCTTATCAGAGACTGGCTTTTAGATCCTAAATGATCATAATCCTGAAACCACCCAAATATCCCATAATAAGCAATCATGTCAAATAGCAAATATTTATCATGCTTCTAATGGGTCCAAAGGGAACATCATTTATTGATCATTGTAAGCCCCAATGTTTATTTCCCCTAAAGCAAAAATTATTTGGAACTTCTTTCCATCAGTAAAGTAGCTTCTTACATCTGGTCCACATAAGTGGTGTCCCAAATAGACAGGACACCCAGGCAGCCTCGGGTGAGAATGTGGCCAGTACGATTCCTGTTCCAGTCTTTTAGATCTTTTTATACTGATCATGTTAGGCTGTCCTGAAATAATTAATTCACCCTAAATTTAACAAAGGGTTATTCCTTGCCCAGTGTGGATGGTCAGGGGCTGTAAGATAGTCAAAGGTGCTGTGTTCAACACAGTGACTTAAAGATGCTGACTAATGCAGACCCTGCATCTTGCAGTTCTGTTCCCTGAAATACGTGATTTCCATGATTACCATGGAAAGGGAAGACAGCACGTGGGTACCCCACCCCGACCTGGAATCATGCTTCCACCTGGGAGTAACACGTGATTCCCCCTCTCATATTCCATTAGCATAACTATTCATATGGCCCCACCTATCTGCAAGGGGCCAAGAAATCTAGGCAGTAGATATTTTTTTAAAAAAATATTTTCTTTTTTGGTACCCGGAACCGAACTCAGGGCCTCGCCCTTGCCAGGCAGGCGCTGCACCACTGAGCTACATCCCCAGCCCTAGGGAGTAGGTAATACATATTTGTGGAGCAGGAAATGTCTCTATGTTATGAATTAAAAACTGGTGGTCAACTTAACGCCAGCTGGATTACACCTCCATGCTGCTGAGCATAGATGTTTCACCTGAGGAAAGTTGCCAGCATAAATGGAGATGTGGAGAAGGAGGAGCGTTGAGGCGTTATGGCGTTCAGGCATTGTGGATTCTCCTACGTGATGCTGTTTGAGCCATTGGTTCTCCTGGAGAAGCTCTGGTCCTCACATCGAGCATTGCTTCCTGGCTCCAGAGGGGAAGACATGTGCCGCTTGGTCTCCAGGATGAACTCGTCACACTGGCTTCCTGGCATGTACTCAACTGTGCTTGTCATCGGAGGAGCTCGGGGCCTCCGTGTCACTGAGGATGGCTGTGGTGCTTTTCAGGACAGCCCTGGTGTTTGTTGTGAGTGTGACTTCTCAGCTCCAGCATAGAACTTTCAACCTATCAGCACAGCTCCTTCACCCTGCTGGAATAGACTTCCTAGTTTCCACCGCTGACCTTTGGGCCTTCCCAGCATGGAGCCATAAAAGAGACTGGCATGAGTCCTTCTTGTGGGCTCTAGACCTCCAGTTGGACTCATGGGAGGCAATGTCATGAGCTCTGTGTCTTCATCTGGACTCATGTGGGACATTGCTGTGGGATCCAGGTCCTTGGCTAAATAGTCTATGTCTTCAGTGTTGTGGATAGATTTCCTGCATTAACTTGTGTTAAATCTGGGTGACCATAATAATAATAATATTATAAACTCCATGTCCTTATTCTAATTGTTCTCTGTACAAGCCCTGACTATAACACTCTACTATCTCATGTTAGCATAAATATGCCTACCATTGTGACTCCTACTAAAATATATTCTCAGTCTTTGGTGGGGACAAGAGAGGAAATTATAAGCAAATCCCAAAGTATATTTTAAAACTGTGGCAGGTTATCCTCTCAAAAATACCTCTTGTCCGACATGCTTTTGGGACAGTGTCATTCCCCAATCAGCACGTGTGGTCTCATTCCCTTCCTTGGAGAGTGGGCGGGTTTCTGACTCCTCTGTCATAACAGACAAGCAGTGAAAGTGACACAGTCTGACTTCATGACAAGATTTCACCCCACCACAGGCACTGAGAAGCCCACTCAACTACCTGAACTACCATGCATCTGATGGCTCTCAAGCAGCCATGCTGTGAGGAAGCCATGCACAGAAACTGAGGACACCAAGCGTGAGAGGTGCCCCGCCAGCCCTACCTCTCTCCACTCTCGCCCATCACGCTGCACCACCAGGAGAGACTCAGAGCCATCCACTCAGGCCCTTGCAATTTCCTGTCCTGCAGAAAAGTTGGGAAACATAATAAAAAGTTGCACTGAGCACAGTGGTGTCCTGGTAGATTTTTATTTATTACAGAACTCCCTCAAGGAAAGAAGTGCCAAGGCAGCCCTGATTTGCACTGTTTGCCAACTCTGTTGTGTAAATACTCCTGCAATGGCTAATCTTAAGTTACCATCATGAGGCCCAGAGTTGAGAGGAGATGCATATGACAGATTGACAGCACCAGGACAGCATGTGCCTGGGTCCAGCACAAGGACAGTCTGCAGCCAACTGATCTGAGTAGGCTTCTCAGCTCCTCGCTGGCTTATGAGATGCAGCCCAGCACCAGGAACTCCTGGGAAGGCTGAAGCATGACCGGGCTTGGCTTTGGCACAGTTGAGAATGAGATCCTGCTGACTTTCTGGTAGACAGCACCTTTCCACGACAAAGAAAAGTATAGGGAGCAGAGCCCTCACATAGATATGCAGGACACTGTGAGCATCAGGACATAGCCCCTCGGCATGTGGAAGACACTGCTCTCTGTGTTTCCCCACCACTTTAGGAAACTTGCCCTGAGGAATTTGGGAAGTGTAAACACACAAGGAGCTGGAGGAGAGTTAGGCCTGCTTCAAGAACGAGGTCAAGTGTCTCACGACCAAGGGAAAGATCAGGCCACGCATGGCCAACAGGGTCCGTAAGGGAAATCAGATGAAGATGATCATGTTGTTTTCTACCACTAATTAAGATATGTTATTAGGTGAAAAATAGAAATTATAACCAAATCTTCATAACTTCATGGAAAGTTTTTACATTTTCTCCTTCTCTTTTGCCTCGTGCAGTATGTACAGAGTATCTGAAGTGTTTCATTAGCATTGTATGCTAGTTATGTCCTCACATCCTTGGAGTTTAAAACTAAAAATGGCTGGCTAATATTTCATTATTTGAACTACAACTGTAATTACTAAAGAAGGCTAATTACTGGATATATGGACTATTTCTCGAAAGTTTTAAGTAACCCTCCAAATGAACATCCTTGTAAATAAATCTTTGTGCTTTTATCTGACTATAAGTCATTTATAGAAATTGAAAGATATGTTAGGATATGACCACTTGTAAGGCTCTCAGTGAACACTTTTATTGTATGAAACGTTCCCAACAGGGTTGATTTCCACCAGCAGTGTGTAAGAGTGCATATTTTACAGGGACTTGAAAAGTGAATTTTCATCACTGGTTTGATTTACATTTTTGATTAACAAATTTAAAGATTTTTAGTTCTTTCTTGAACATTTGAATTTTTGTTATTAGTTTTGGTTTATTTTATCTACTTTGATATTGTTGTCTTATTATTATTTAATATTATTTTCTCATTTTGCAATAGTCCTCCCATAAAAATAAGATGAATTTTTGTGATATTAACCACCGTTTTTCTAGTGTCGCTGACAGCTGCAAATTTTAATGTTTCTGTGGTCAAACACAGTGACCCCTTACTTTTGAACCTATTTCTAAATTTTTATATTTACGGAGTCCTCTCAAGATCAGAAATTTATTTGTGTCGTCTACTTTCATGACTCTTTTGCATATAACTGTTAAATACATGTGGAATTTATTTCGGTATATGAGGAAAGCTAGGGATTATCTCTAATTTTTTCCACATGGTTGGTCCTAACATCCTTTATTGACTAATCTCTCTTTCCTCACAGATCTTTACCACATACTAATTTTTTATCTATATTATCTCTATTAGGGTCTGTGTTTGAGACATTTAGTTATATTGACTTGTCTACTCATGGTTTAATTTGGCATTGAAGTTTTATAATACTTCTCTTTTTCATTTTTGCACTCAGTGATATAAAACTTAACACTTGCTCAAAATATTCTGGGCTGGATCAAACTACTAAACTTTTCTTAAAAGGAGCATTCCAGGCTACTGCAGCCCTGCTCTGTATATACGTCTTGTTGACCCGAGCAGCCGGCATTGTCTTACCATGGGAATAGTCAGGTTTATGACTTTCCGCCAGGAACTGCGCTCCTGATTCCCCCGCCCCCACTCATATGCCTTTATGTTTTACACTGGAGAAGCAAACAAGAGCAGAAAAAGAAAATAAGAGTTTGGGCCTTGCTGACTCACATTGGCAGGAAACTAATTTGTGCGATCACCTTCTTCTTTGGGAAGGGATGATTTACTATGGCCAGAAAGCACCAAGTTGCATTTTACTGTCTTCACTGCACAGAGCCTGAGGAACAACCAAAAGTGAGCCTCATGGAAGAACCCTGGACAGTAAGCATGGGCTGGACTGTCCTTCATCACTGCATGACCTTGGCTGTGCTGCTCCCGTGCTCTGGAATTCTGCCACTCCATCTGCAGAGGGAAGCCCGATGCCCTTCCAGCTCTAACACAGCACCACTGGTTCACAGGCAACCACGTCTGAACTGGGCAACAAATCCCTCAGATTCTGCCATCCTGTCCTTCAGCCAGCCTCTGTCAGAGCTCTTCAATAGCCCCACACTCAGACACCTCCGCGTTTTCCTGAGCTTTCTTGGTTTTTGAACAGTCCTTTCAAGATCCAGGGATGAAAGTGTCCCCAAAGCGTGAAGCAGATAAAAAGCAACGTCTGTACAAGAGAAGAAGGAGGTTGGCATTTTTTTTCCCCCTTTCCTCTCATTAGTTTAAATTCTGACCGATTTAAACACTTGTTACACTTTCCCTGGAAACTTAAAAGTTTAATTTGGAATGCAGTCATGGAGTGAAAATTCTGCCGAGTATATAGTGCAAAAATATAGCTGCTAATGAGTGGCACTGATTTAACAGGACATAAGGAAGAAAAATAACAAATTTTGGAAGAAAATAAGCAATTCCACAATGTTTCCATGTGTTCTAAGTCCAACTTACTTCCATTGCTTCAAGGAGTAGCTTGGAAATTTTTCTCATGAAAACACAGTAAATATTCCTGAAGTCAGTCTATTTTCTGGTCTGCAGGAAATGGGTAGAAATGACAGATGTCCTAGGACAACTTCTGGAAGATTTGTGCTCATGGTACCTCTGAATTTTAAGCTCTTCTTTCTTTCCTCTAGCCCGGTCCCCCAAATCATCTTGCAACAACTCAGAACAGGGCAGCAAATTCCTGGTTCTTTAATTAAAATAATAATCATTTAAGTCTCTGTGGTTGCATTGTTTGTGTGTGTGTTCTGAGATAATTTAGAGAGAGATTACAGAAGAATCTCCTTGTTCCCCATTAGAAATTCTGATTTTGCACCATTAATTGGCATTTTCAAAACACCAAGAGCTCAGTTTGAAGTCTACGAATAAAACACGGGTCCAGATGCTGCGTTTACACTTGCACGCATTTAACACTTCATAAGCAGTTCATTAAACTGATAACTCTTTAGCCAGCCACACTACCTCTTTCAGATTCCCAGGCTTGCAATTGTCTCGGAGCACACTGTGAACCTCCCCGGGCTGGGAACCGCAGGAATTTACATTCTTGACGTGTGTCTCTTAATTACCCATACCCTCCTGGCTGCCTCAGAAAGGCCTGCACGCCCCAGTGACCAGTGACCAGTGACCAAGCAGAGGCACAAGGGTGAAGCTGGTGCGCCCTGGAACCACGCTGTCTCCCCGCTTTTTGCCCGCACCGAGGCTGGGATTCAGCTGAGCCTCTTGGCTCTGCTAAGTAGCTTTGTCTGGACCAAAACTCAGATTTCCAGGGGTGACTCTCCCCCTTTCGAAGGATCTGGGGTGAAAGGTCGCCACGGTCTTTGAATTCCCTTCCAAAGGCCACATTCCCTGCTGTCGAAGTTGCATTTAGAAAACGGGCGGCCCCTGCCCAGCGTGAGCCCCCTTCTCCCTGGCACAGGGGCAGCGACACTGTTGGAGCCAGCGGGGCTGAGCAGGCTTCACTCCAGGACCCCTGCCCATCCCCAGCCTCCTCCCTCGCAGGGAGCGCGGGACACCTGGCCAAGAGTCTGGGCAGCGGCGCTGTCTGCTGAGACCCTACAGGCTGGCCCAACCGTATCTACCCACAGTTCGCAAAGCAAATTGATGGCAGATGGCCAGGGCAGAATTCGCACTCAAACCCATCTGGCTGTCACAACAGGGATGGTGGCACACTCAGGCAGGCCCCTTTGAGGATGTGGGCTGTGGGGAATAGGAGGGTCTCAAAGCTGGCTCCCTGGATCTCTGTGCTCTCGCCCCATCTGCTGGAGCCCAGGCACCCTGTGTTTCCACGCCTCAGCCCTGGAACTGTGTCCAGCCTAGCGAAGTTGATGGGTAAATGACGGACCATTGATGACTGTCTGACGGGCTGCTGATGAACCACACGGAGGCCCTGGAGCGCCCTTTTGAGGTGCATAGCCCGGCTGTTGCAGAGCCAGGAACCGAACCCCTCAACCAACTCCGAGCTCGGGGCCGGAAGTGAGAGTGAGCAAACTCCGCGGGGGCGCGCCGAGGCTCAGCGGCCGGGCGCGCAGCGCCATCGCGTGGCTGTAGTGGGCAATGCAGCAGGGGCTGGGCTGTGCCAGCGGGAACAAGCATCGCTGCAGAATCTGAACCACTGTGTCCCTTTGGAAATATCCCATCTCTAGTTCAGAGAGCTGGTGGCTGCAGTAGCGAAGGCGGAGGGCTGGTAGGATCCTGGGGACTCTGGTCAGGCCTGGACTCTTAAGGGGGGAGGGCAAGAATCTTCTTTACATGGGCCCTGGAACTCAAGCCAGGTCAAACCGTTCTGCGATTCAGTCGACAGAAAGTGTACTGAACCCCTATGTGCAGTGACCCAAAATGAGTGCAGAGGATGCAGAAGTGGTGAAGAGCTGTCTTGCTTTGGACGATTCGCTTTGCCAGTGTGGTGAAGCCCTTGGGCTGTCGCTCAGAAATGTTTGCGAAAAACACAGAATAAGATACACGAGGTTGCAAAGCAAACCCACTGCACTGAAACTCAGTCATCAAAATATTTTTAAATGTGAAATAATCGTATATGTTCTTTTTAAATAGAGCTGTAACCAGATCCACAGAGTGATCTATTAACTACAGTCATTTCAAAACCGTGATGAGCCCAAATGATATTTTGAGATAAATGCATCAGCTGTAATGTGATATGAAAATAGCTGTGATTTCTTTTGGCAACGAAATCACAGGCCCTGCTAATACACTGGGGCACACTGCCTAGATTCCTAATTGAATAAAATGTTGAATTTCAGTTAGAGGTTAGTGAGAATAATGATGTCAGTGTTTCCCCATCCAAGTTCACAGACCCTTTTCCTGGACTGTTCACAGACCCCCTTCGTGAAGAAGCCTGGTCTCAGTCAGGCGTGGTGATACACACCTGTCATCCCAGCACTGTGAGAAGGAGAGGCAGGAGGACCGCCAGCTGGGGTCCTGATGGGACAACTTGGACCCTGCCTCAAAATTTTAAAAAAGGGGTAAGGGTGTAGCCTCAAGCCCCAGCCCAGACAGGAGGAGGAGAAATAGGAAGAGGGAAGGAGAAGGAAGAGAAGAAGGCAAATGAGAATGAGAAGGATTGATCTGTGAGCAAACATAAACAGGATGAATGTGAATGGTGACAAATGCTTAAGGGACATCAAAGAGATGAGGTAGTAACAGTAAGATTGAAAGGGACAGTTTGGGCTGGATGGAATGGCTAGATTACTGCGGTGGCAAACCTATAGCACATGTGTTGTTTTCTCTTAAGACCAAAAATGTTAGTATGTGAGTTGTTTTTTCTAAACTAAAACCTTAGTGTTCAGGTTTAATTGTAGCATTGGTACCATGTAATAGCTAAGTGGGTTTGGGAGTTACAATTTGGGCACTCATCTCTACAAGGTTCAGAGGACATTTAAGCCCATACAGAAGTAGACACAACTGTGAGGGGGTCCCTATTCATCTCCCAAGCCCTGCAGAGTTATTTGAAACTTCCAATCTCGCGTTAAAATACCTGGAGTCACTCTCTGATCAGTGTCCCCAGATCACTACAGAAGCCCTGACATCTCTGCCTGGGCTCCGAAGGCATTTGATTTTGCAATTTTGCCACCCAAATTTTCCTGAGGCAGCTCAACCAGGCCAAGAACGGTGTGCTCTGAAGCTCTAAGCCCCTCAAAGATTCACTTGGCCAAAAGGTCAGTGTGTCTGAATTCTCGGTGGGAGACCGGCTCCTCAGCATGAGATCGCCTGAAGCTTCTCCGTCTTTAGCACCTTTCCCTGGGACTCCCCAGGGCTCCTTCAGAGGTGGTGTCTAAGTGGCATGGCTGCCGTCGTCCCTAGAGCTCAGTGGTAGTGCCATGCCATGTAGCACTTTGGGGGTGGTTGGTGAGTGTAGGGCGAGGCAGGAGGCAGCTCTGTGAGTATAAACCAGGGTGCCAAGCTCGGAGGATGAGGTCAGTGCTGGCACCAGCAAAGAACAACTTTGTTGACAAGAAGATTAATTAGACAAGTGTAGTGCCCATCAGTTACTGCTGCCTCCTCCTCCTCCTCCTCTTCCTCCTCCTCCTCCTCCTCCTCCTCCTCCTCCTCAGGGGTCAGCTCTAGTCAAGACTTTGCTAGAGAAGTTTTCATCCTTTTAGAAGAAAGTTAATCTTCTAACAAGACAGGCAAAAAGCCGTTCATGGCATGCCGGAAGAGCAAGTAGGTACAGGTATGTTCTGCAGCGTGGTTGCTGTGAACTACCTGGCCCAGGAGCTGCCCGGGGCCTCTTCCTTCTGCCTGTGGGGACCTGGTTCTGGAAGTGTGTGGAGCCCTCAATTCGCCCTCACTGGGGAGAACAGGGCACAGGGGGCGCCTCTGGGCCTCTGTTCCTTTCTGCCTTCCTGGGAAAGCTGCTCCTTCCATGGAGACAGAGGGTATCCAGCCGTGGGGGTCTTCAGAGCTGATAGCTTCCTCCATCTACACCTCCCCTCATGTCAAACATCCTCTCTTTCTAGTGGGCACCAGCCCCACTGCTGCGTCATGGAAGGGGCACTGAGTCATTAAACGGTGGTTTCATTTATTATTCACTGAGCATATGATGTCTCCGCAGCATGGGGGATAAAAGGATGATCTAAAGGCCCTGGCCTTGGAGAAGAGGTCTCTAGTGGGAGACCTGCCGCAAAGAGTAAGCAGTGCATAAAACAAATACACAAAGCAGCTTGTTTGTGCCTGGGGTGGAAGCCAAGGGGAGCTAAATGAGGGACGTGGTGAAGAGAACCTGGAAGTGGCAGCCATTCTGGGGAAGGTGTCTGAGGAAGACAGCCTCACCGCGTGTTAGAACCTGCAGGGAGGCAGGGGAGGGAGGGTGGTGAAAGGTAGGTTACTAACTCTGGGAATTCTGAAGGGCAGTGTGGGTCCCACCTGTGCCGCCACACTCACCACACCTGTTCTGCTCGCCCTGCCCAGCCCATCTCTAAGGCTGCTGCCCGGACCCAACTGCTGCATCTCAGCCCTGCGTGGACTCTCAGAAGGGACAAAACCCACACAGCCAAGTTCTGGCCCCAGGGCAGTGAAGCTTCCGCAGTTCGGTTCCGTAGTGCTCAAAAATAAACTGGGGCTGCCACCCTGCTCACCCGCCGGGCAGGCCAGGGAAGGAGGCCCAAGTCCCAGGCCTGACTGGGCCAAGGTGCTCCCGCTCTCTTGCAGCTCCTCCATCCAGATAGCTCTTTGGAAGTGGACAATAGAGCTGTCCTTTTGTGTGTGTGTGTGGTACTGGGGATTGAACCTCTTACAAGCCACTCCCATTCGGTGCCTCTCCTATTCAGTGATTCACTGCTTCTTGGGGTGGGTGCCTGTCGGAGAAAGAGGGTATTTGAAATGAGGGCGGCTGTAGGTAGGGTTCACACTGAGCTATGTCCCAGCAGCAAGTCACTAAGTAGCCCAGGCTGGGCTCAGACTCCAGAATGCTCTTTCTGCCTGAGGCTCTCCTACCTTCTCCTCCCAGAGTGCTGGGATTATGGAAATGTGCCACCGTGCCTGGCGTGCCTGGCATGGTCTCCTTTGTAAGGAGTTCCCGGACTCTTCCTAAGGCCCAGGGTAGGGGCGGGACTTGCCAACATTCACCCTCCTGGAGACTTCCTAAGGCCCCAGGGGCTCTGAAAGCCCGTGGATGCCACATCAGACACTCCCTGCTGCAGAGATCAGCTGAGGCCCACTCTAAATCTTTCTCAATTGGTTCCCCTGGCCATATAATAGCCCACCTGTCCCAGGGTGGTCTACACTGCAGAGTAGGGCAACGCTGCTGGTCTTCCATGGGGCCTGGCGGTCAGTGCAGAGCTGTCAGGTGGTACAAGGGTGGAAGGAGCCAGATCTGCCCCTGCTGAGCAGCCTTGTCCTGAGGTCCAGGAGGACAGGAATGGACACAGGCAGAGCCTGTCCTACCTGGCAGGATCTGTGAGGGTTTCCAGGGACAGGATGTAACCCTCTGTCTAGAGCCCGCCCCATGGCCCAGTCACTCACCTGTGGCTGACAGCTCAGGTAGAATGAGAGAGGGTTGGGGAAGGGAATGCTCGGGGGTGGTGGGTACACAGGTGGGCACAAGTGTGCAACAAAGAGCTTTGGTGACTCAAGGGGGCAGGCTGCTGGCCACCCCTGAACTGCCTCCTTCAGCCTGGCCTTCTAGGCAAGGGAGATTCATCTTTCAAGGCAGAGAAATAGCACATTTTATACAACAGCTTGTTGTACTGATTAATAGCTTTTTAATAACAGACGCATAGCAGGGCTCTTTTCCTGGGCTCCCAACATATTAAAGAGATTTCAGCCAGTTAGAGAGAAGGTACCAGAATCAGACAAGCCTCCCTGCCACTCTGAGCATGGAGACTGGACTCCCTGTCTTAACTACCATGTCGGCTGTGATTCTCCAAGGATGGCAGGGCAACCCCAGCCTCAGCCTCAGCACCGTAGGATCTGAGGTAGCACCGGGATTCTACAGGGGGTCAGGAGCCAGCGGGGAGACCTGAGAAATGGGACTGCGGTGCGGCTGGGAAGCTGCTGGTTTGTCAGGTGACTGGGACACTCAGAAATGTGCAGACCAAAGCTTTGGAAGAGGTGTGGGCATTGCGCAGCTGAGGGTGTACGTTTGGGTAAGGGAAGGGGCTCTGGTTTTGAGGACTGGCTAGAGAGGTGCAGACAGAATTACCTCGTGTCTCTGAACAAATGTGTGGAAGCTCCCATGGTCCCCTGTCTGTAGAGAATTTTCTTCTCTGACTTCACAGAGAGGAAGCTAAACTCTCTTGGAAACCACTCACATCCCTCACAGGCCTCCGAGTTCTCATGAGCCCCAGGGCACCCAGGAAGGGAGCCAGCCTCATGTGCCTGTCTTCTAGGAGGGAAGGTAAAGCTCACAAGGCATGGAGTGAGAAGGCCTGTGCATTGTCCCAAGCCTGCCCCCATGTGTGGCCAAGGCTCCTTTCTTTCTTTACTTGGTTTCAGTTTCGCTGTAAGGAGAAGGTGTACAAAGATGATTTAGGACCATCTGACTCTAAGAAATAAACTTTGACATAAAGCATAAATTCATCTTCCCTCGTTGCAAAAGAGAGTACAAATGGATTAGGAAATTTCTTGTTCCTTTGGCTTATGGTTTTAGAGTGCTGAGCTGCCAAACAGGTGTTCAGACTGACATTCAGGGAACTGGCTTGAGGCTACCTGATGAAGTTCCATTTCCTGATCTCTACTGCCCTCTGCTGCCCAGTGCTGGCTGAGCTCAGGGCACCACGGAACCACATCCTGTGAGATTCTATCTTCACCTGCGGGAAACCTGAGGCTCAGAGTGGGTAGAGACTTCCTCCAGGTGGCACAGTAAGTCAGCAAGGCCCCTTGCCCTCCACCAGCCAGGTCTTCTGGGTCACCAGTTCTCCAGGTGTGGTTCCGAGACGAGCTGCATCAGTACCACAAGAGAGTTTGCTGGAAACATCCCGGGCATGTAGCTCAAGGGCAGGGTGCCTGTCTTAGGCCGCACAAGGCCCTAGGTACCTTTCACAGCACTGCAAAAACAAAGAATTCCCCTTATTGAAACTGCACATGAGAGGGAAGACCGATGCAGGAGAGAAGTCCCACATGAAATGAATTTTAGTTGCGATTGTGATAAATGCAGTGATGGACACATTCTAGGTGCCACGACAGCAGGAGGACACAGACACGGGAGAATTATAAGACAGTGTGATGACGCAGGGAAGTGGTCCGAGCACTTCAGGAGGAAGAAGGTACCTCCAATTCAGCCCTGCCAGGGGAAATCACTTCCTGGGCCCGAGCATTGAAAGGAGCTCTTCTTACAATTAGAATTAAGTGTGACTTTTTATGACGGGATAGCTTTTACTGTTAAAATTTATTTAAAACTTGGAAGATACAGCACATAAGGCGAACATGTTAAGCCATAGATAATGCCATAGATGGAACATTGACAGGAAAATGTGGAGCCTTCTGAATATTTTTAATGCCAGTAGATGCCACGTTACATTGCATTCTAATATGTCACATGAGCCATGGTACTCGGTATTGTTTGGTAATTTGCTTTTAAAAATTACGAGTGTAGCGTGGGTGTTCTTTGTTCTAAAATGTGTTTTGAGCACTATGTGTGACACACACTACGTGTTTAGTGCCGGACCTACCCTGTGAACAAAGCTCACCAAGGCTGCTGCCTTCATAGATTTATTCAGTGTATTAAATAGAAAAGGAAAGGAAGGAAAGAACAAGGTTCCATGAAGAATAATAACAGTAACCTCATTCAGACAGAAAGGTCAAGGGAAGCTCTCTGAGAAAGAAGAACAAATGGAAGTTTCCCAGACAGGCAGGGAGAAACCAGCCCTGGGTGGGGCTGAGGGAAGGTGGTGGCTGTGGCCTGAGCACCAGGGGTGGGGACACTTGTTGATGGGTTGTGACAAGTTCAGGGCACCCGATGGAGGTAGCTGTGTCTCTGTGGACCTCAGATGGAGAAGAATCTAGCAACGCAGAACGCTGAGCCTCCGTCTTGCCTAGCCTGGTGGTCTAGGCAGGCATTCACCTGTGTGTCCGAACAGGAAGGGGAGTGTGTGTTGTGGAGTTTTGAGCTGCTGATGACATGATGTAGGCTGCTGCTCACGCACTACTGGGTGACAGTTATCTGGAGAGGAGCCAGAAAGGACATCTAGAGGCCTACCCAGGAAGTTCAGGGTAGAGATGTCCCTTACGCATCTGTAATTTACATCCCAATCAGTGTTTTTAACATCTTAGCATTCCCACTGTATGAATGTGACAGAATTGTTTCAAGCAATTTTTTTTTATTTAAAATGGTTACAATTATGTCTTTGCAGTCAAATTCTTGCTTCCCTGGGGAAATGCCTAGAAATAGAATTTCTTACCCATTTTCAAGGCTTCTTATGTACCATCCAAGGGTGTGATGGAGAAGTGGAATCAGATCACACTCCCAGCAGGTGGCTGCAAGGGCTTCCTTCACTCAGCACAATGAGACTTCAGCAGCACCCCAGGGGCAGAGGGCATTTGAGTTGCAGACGCTGTGGTCGGTGGCTGCGTGGGTACCTGGGCGGGTCCCTGGGGAGGCTGGGACCTGGAAGAGTGTGGCAGGAGAGATGAGTACATTTGGATGCTAAATCTCAGCTTGAAGAGGGCAAGGAGCCCTTTCAGGGTTGGGGAAAAGAAGAGTGATGGAGAGAGATACTCCCTGCCTGCCTGGGAAGTAGGGAGTGTATTCTCCAGTACCTGGGTTGGCAAGGTGATTGGTGGGGTCAATAATTAGTAAGCAAAAGGGGCAAACAAGGAAAAGGGGAGCTATGACAGGTGCATCCAAAACCAATTTCATTCTAATCCCCCTGTGCTGAACGCTGCCCCTAAATGTAGCACGAGGCCTATCAGAACATGAGGAGGGACATTTGTTACCACAAACATGACAGTGGCCTGAATTGAGTGTGATGGCACACACTTGTAGTCCTAGCACTCAGGACAGGGAGGCAGGGGGACCCCTTGAGTCAAGATGTTTGAGACCAGCCTGGGCAACAAAGCGAGAACCTGCTAAAAACTAAACCCAATCAAAAAAACAAAAACAAAAAACCAAGGCAGCAGCGGTATTTTAAGGCTTACTGTGTTAAGTTCCATTTTGCATGTAGAGATAATGACATTCCAAGGATGGTGGTGTCAGCACATCACGACCTCTGTGTTCGGAGTGGAAAGGAAGATGTTCATACAGAGCCCCAGGAAAGAAGGGCAGGGAAATGGAGTGGGTGTTCAGACTGTGTGAGGCCCAGTGGGCTGGAGCCGGGGAGGGGAGCAGAGGGAAGGGTTTTGGCTCTTTCTTGTGGCCCACTGGCCTCTCTTCAGAGGTATTTAAGGAGCTGATATGAATAACAAAGACTACGTCTCCTTTCTACAGTCTATGCTGGTCGGCACACAGCTGTGGGCCAGCCCCATGTCCTGGACCAGAACTGGCCCCAGAACTGGCACAGTGGAGGAGGGTGGGAGGTGAAAGAGGGGGGCTGCCTGAGGACAAGAGGTCCAGGGCTGGGGCTGGTGAAGCAGCTAGCAGTTTGGCAGAGGAGTGGAAGACAGCTGGGGAACTGGACACTCACAGAGATCTGGGGACGGGGAACACCCAGAAAGTTGCATAGCACGTGTGCACTTCACCACTTGGGGCTGCTGGCTGAATTCTTCCTTTTATCAGCACTCAAGACACTATCCTGTTAAAAGTGAAGAATCCCATGTGTGGTGGCCCATGCCTATAATCCCAGCACTCCAGAGGCTGAGGCATGAGGATTGCTGAGAGTTTGAGGCCAGTCTGGGCTACAAAGTGCGTTCAAAGCCAGCCTGACCTTTGTGGTGAAATCCTGTCTCAAAAATAAAACAAAAGTGAAGTGATGAAAATCTAATGAGAAAGTGCTTTGTCTGGCCAGTAAGGGACAGAAGAACGCCATACCTTATATCCTCTCCCCTGGCCCTGTGATGGGCCCAGAAAGTAGGTTAGTATGTTGGTGGACATCTTTCAAGGGAAATGGCCTTAGTGTTCCACTGAGGACTCTGATGAATGGGGCAGCCATTAGAGTCACATCAGCCTGTTAAAACTGCTTGGGGTTAAAACAAATTTCTTAGAGTACTATATGGACCCCTGAGATCAAGACTCCAGCTAAATATTGTTATATAACTCTTTTTTGTTACTGGAGATTGAACCCAGGGATTTTAACAGTGAGCTATCTACCCACTCCTTTTTATTTTTTAATATGGGGTCAGGGTCTAGCTAAACTGTCTAGGCAGCTCTTGAACTTGCAATCCCCCTGCCTCAGCTTCCCAGAGCACTGCGATTACAGGTGTGCACTACCATGCGCAGTTGGCTGTATAACTTTTTTAAAAATTATACATATAATTCAGAAGCCTGCATGTGTCCGGAATAAGCCCTGGAAAACAGCAAGACCGAGATTTTTTGAGCATTTAATGTATTTCAACTTTCTTTGTGTATTAACTCAGGGAATGAAAATGAAGCATGACAAGGACGCTTTCTTTTATGATTATGGAAGTCACAAACTGTCGCTGCAAGGACTGATTTTGGCCCAGAAATATATTTTGTTTGGCCTGCACTGGATTCTTTTTAGTCAAGCCAATATTTAAAAATCTGGATATATCACATAGTTCTTTGAACTTCCAGTTCCTTTTGAAACATCAAAAGATTTGACAGTGCCCATTTGTCTATGTTAACAGTCAGCTGGGGCTGAATAGATGCTTCTGACCATCCTTCCAGAGCTCATGGTCCTGATATTACCCTTTCCGGCAGAATTCAGGAGACACTTTGACCATGACCTTTATGCTGGGGCAATCAGCTCCTGATGGCGTTTGACTTTCTGTGACACACTGCCTGGTAAGTATTGCACACTGACCAGTCACACTACTGGAGCGCCGGCGTTTGACTTTGTGTCCGTACCCAAGTAACACATCAACAAGCTGCTAGGCTTTTTCTCTGAGAGCACAAATATGCACATGGTCTGTGCCAGCTTTTCCTTGCTGTGACAGAATACCTAAGAAAAACAGCTTAAAGCAAGAGAGATTTATTTTGGATCATAGTTTGAGAGATTTCCGTTCATGGTCACTTGGCTTTGTTGCTTCTGGGCTTGTGACAAGGCAGAACCATCACAGAGGAGGGGTGTGGCGGAGCGGAGCTGCTCACCATGGTAGTCAGGAAGCAGACAGGGTGAGAGTCAGAAAGGAAGGGGCTAGGGACAAGATGTTCCCGAGTCATCTCCTGTGACCCTGTCTCGAGGCTCCACCTTTTAAACTTTTATCACCTCCTAATCATGCCATCAAATTATGATCCTGTCAAGGGATTAATCTACTGATGAAATCTGGCCCATCGTGAACAACTCACCTTCTAAAAGCCCCACCTGTGAACACGTGGGACCCCTACAGGACATTTTAGATTCTAAACCATATCACAGGCAAAGCTCAGGGTACCTAGGGGAACTGGTTCTAGGACCCTTTTGTACCATCAATACAACAATTGTGGAGGCGGAAAGTCCTTATACCAAACAATGTTTTATTTGCATATAACCTATATATATCATCCAATATACTTTAAATATTTAATGTATTACCCAGTACAACATAAAAATGCTTTGTAAATACTTATCATACTGTCTCCCTTAGAGAACAGTGACATGAAAAACGAAAGACTGTTCATGTTCAGTGATTACTCAACCGCTGAGGGTCTAACCACACAGCGTGGGTCAAGCAACAGCATGACAGTTGTTTTTCAACTATTTTCCAGCTGTGGTTTGTTGAATTCTCAGATTCAGAGGAAGGGATGGCTACATTCATTCTATCCCAGGAGCTAGCCAAGCTACACATTCTATTCCAGCCAGCTAGCCAGAAATACGGCAATACTGCTTTACTTTAAAAACTACTATAACCACAAACATATCTAGGAATAAAAAGCTATTGACCTTGTCATCTCCAAATTTTACATTGTATACTGTGATTCTAACTGCTAATTAGTAGAGGAAAAGTACTGTGAAAACCTGTGGAAGATCCATATAAGTCTTGTTCTCTATGGTGAAATGGTAAAGAGTGCTCATGTAAGCAAACAAATCATGTATGACACATATATCATATATATGATGTGTGTAAGATACATAGACATGATATGATACCATACGATAAAAACTTACCAAGTATACTTTAAGGAGTATTGATTAAATAACTGACTTCTCTATAGATCTAAGAGAAGGTAGAAGATGATAGAATATCCTCAAATGTTAAAAGAAAATAATTGCCAATCTAGATTACCTTGTGAAATTGTTCGTGAAACACAGAGGTGAGAAATGATTACTTGTGGTGATGAGTGCTTACAAGTTTATTTTCCCTATGTCTGTATGGCTGAAATTTTCCAATAAAAATGAGGGCAAAATAAAGATAGTCTAGACAAGAAAAACTGAGAAAATTCATTACCAGTATATATATAATACTGAAAGTTGTTCTTCAGGCAGAAGAAAAGTGATGTCAAAGGGCATCTCATCAACGCAGGAAGAGCGGGGCAGGACGGCAGGTGGGTCCTGCACCAATGGGAGCAAATTTAATGGACATTGACCACATGGACATAAAATTAAAATTCAGATAAACAGAATTTGATTGTTCTAAGGTCTTTTTGCTCTCTGGAAACAGTTAAAAGTACTGATTTACATTAGACTTTAATGGTAAGTCAAGAACAAATGATGTCATTACACAGATGATTCTTTTCTAAATTGGCAGAAAAGAATCTATAAGCAACAATGTAATAAAAAAGAGAAATGGAGTAATGGAAAAATACTAATTGAAAAGAACATAAAAGAGAAGGAATAGAGGACATATAATAGGTGGGAAAAATGGAAAGCAAATAAGAAAATGATACATTTAAACTGACCCACATAAGTAATCCCTTTATATATAAAAGATTTGATACTCTGCTTGGAAGACAGCAAGCAAAATACAAGCAAACAAATACTCAACTACATGTTATTAGAAGAGACATAACCTACATTAAAAATATAGAAAGATAAACATGAGACCACATAAGCATAAGAGAAAATATATTGTAGTCATGCTAATTAATATCAGGGTAGCTGCTAAGGGGAGAAGAGCTCCTGAATCCATTACATCTGGACCCCAATAGTCTTGTCCTACAGCAGTCTCACCTGCTAATTAAAACATGATCTGTGAGTGTTCTGAACTCTGAATCATCAAATGAAGACGCAGTGCATGAAAATCCGGTGCGCCTTCACTGCAGGCAGTGCTGGAGATACTGAAGTAGGGAGACCCACCCAGAATTTAGAGCCCAGTAGAGGAGACATGCCAACAACAGCCCATTATTATTATGTACAGTAAAGATCTTACAGTAAGCTCATGGTATGGGGCTAGGAGGTGAGGTCCTGATTCTGGGTGAGACAGGAGTTGGAGAGATGTAAACAGAATCAGGCACCAAATCTTGAGGATGTGTTGATATTCCCAAGCAGCTAAGGCGGGAGAGGCATATCAGACAGCAAGAGTAATGTAGGAGGTGCTGCATGTTCAGAAGCCCATGCATTTCAGGATGACCAGGTCTTAGGGTACAAATGACAGGTTCTGAGAGGCCAGGTGGCTGTAGTGGATTGGTAAATGGTGGTCAACTTAAACACCAGCTGAAGTGAATCAGCATGGTGTAGCGTGTGGACAGTCCCCCTGAGGACCATTGCCAGCATAAAAAGGAGACCTGGAGGGGAAGAGTAGCACTGTGGGTCCTCCTAAGTGGTGGTGTTCTCCTGGAGGAGCTAGTCGTGCTGGCTCCCCTCATATGAACTTGGCTGTTATCATCGGAGGAGCTCCGGACCTTGTTGCTGAGAATGACTGAGGTTCATTTTAGGGGAGCTCTGGCCCTTACTTTGAGCATTGCTTCCTGGATCCTGAGGGGAAGATGTGTACTGTTCAATCTCCAGGAGAACATTGTCACTCTGGCTTCCTGATATGAACTTGGCTGTTCTCACAGTCAGAGGAGCTTGGGACTTTATTGTCACTGAGGATGGTTGGGGTACTTTTCAGGAGAGCCTTGGTCCTTATTTTGAGGATCACTTCTTGGCTCCTGTACAGAACCCTCAGCCTGCTGGCATAGCTCCTTCACCCCGCTGGCACAGCCTTTCTAGCTTCCACTGCTGACATTTGGGCCTTCCTAGCACAGACTCATGGGATAGACTTGCATGGGTCATTATCATGGGCTGAGTTTTTAGCTGAATTCGTAAAGGTTATTGTCATGAGATTCAGGCCCTTGGCTGGATTTTCTAAGTCCTTAGTGCTGTAGACTAATTTCCTGCACTTTCGTTGTATTTGACTTTTTGGGTGACCATTATAAATAATACTATAAATGATGTGTCCTGTATGTCATTGTTCTCTTTGCAACCCCTGACTATAACAGGGGCCTCTCCTTGGGTTACAGAAGGTCTTTCATAACATTAAAAAGTGAATTTGTGCCTGGGGAATAGAGATATGGTTAAGAATTCCAAGCCAGGAAGCTGCACCATTCTACTGATTTATAGGAAAGGTGATGGTGGGGTAGACAGAGGAGCTTTCTTAAAACTTGGATGAGAAGGAGAAGAGGGACATCTTCAGTGTTGAAGTTCATAAAAGCACAGTCAGACAAAAGAAAGAACACAGACAAAAATCTACAAGTAATAGACCTGAGACTTCCTGAATACCAGATGCATTTCTTGTAGATACAACTGGTACTTTCATATTAAGGGCCCTGAGAAGTTTTGCAGTAACAAAACTTACTTAACTGTATTTATTTTGGCAATTGCCAAACTTACATGACCATGATATTTTTAAAAATGTTAATATATCACAGAAAATTTTGGTTCCAAGGAACACAATTGCAATACACAGTATTAGCAAAAGGATTCTTGGCTCCAGAAACGCAGAAAGTTAAAACCACAGAGAGTGCTTGACTCTAGAATCTTCTCCAACCACCATCATGGGGCTAGAGGCACTGACAAACTAGAAACTATTGGTGCCTATAATTGTCTCTTGCCAACAGTGGGCAGCAGAAAGAAATGTCAGAGTGCTGTGAGGCCTCAGAAAATGGTGCTGGGAACAGAAGGTAGACAGCCTGGTGGGGTAAATCTGGTCTAGGTCCATGGGTACCACTGGAAGTCATTCTTTACTTTTCAAAAAACTGTGAGTGGAGAGGTAAGTTCATTGGTGGAGCTTTTGCCTAGATGTGTTTCAGCTTCTTAGTGACATGGGAGAGTAGGGCTGCAGCTTCCTGAGAGGTACTTTTTTTTTTTATTTTGTTTTGTTAGTACATGTTTGTGGTATGTGAAGTTTACATTCCTCTTTAGTAGGTACGTGTGCATAACATATCTTGATTTTTTTTATTCTTCTTCCCATCCTTGTCTACCTTTCTCCTTCTGTATCTAGATCCCATTTCCCCATTTTTGTTAATATTGTTATTTTTAGTTCAAGTTTATGGCATATAATATTTACATTCATTGTAGGTATTTGGTACATATGCATGGCACAATTTAAAGCCTCTACTCCCCCAAGCTCACTGTCTGCCTCTTGGGTCCCTTTTCATTCTCAAAAGATCTATCTCCCTGTTTCTTCCTATCAGATCTTTATTTTGTTCTTCACACTTTGCCTGTCTCAAATGAGAGACACTATATGGTATTTAAACTTGTATGTCTGATTTATTCACTTAATATTATATTTTATAGGTGTATCTGTTTTCCTACATGTCTCAAATTTATCCTTCTTTATAGCTAAGTAGTACTCCATTGTTTATAAATACCATGTTTTCTTTATCCACTTGTCTGTTGATGGACACACAGGCTACTTTCAAGATTCAGCTGTTATTAACTGTGCTGCTGTGAACATTAAAATGCATGTAATGATGTCTTCAGCTCATTGGGGAAGATAGCTAGAAAGAGAATAGCTGAGTCAAATGGAACTTCAAATTCTAGTTCTTTGAGAAATCTCCATATTGGTTTGCATACTTGTTTCCCTTCCCACCACTCCCTTTGTCACTACAGCCTTACCACTATTTCTTATTTTTTGATTTCTTGATGAGGGCCATTCTTTCTGGTGTAAGATGAAATTGCAGTGTTATTTTAATTCACATTTCTCTAGCGGCCAGAGATGTTGACCATTTTTTTCACATGTTTATTTGCCATTTGTACTTCTTTTTCTGAAACATATCTATTTTGGGAGGTACTTTTCTTCCATGGCTACCCCAACACCTCGTAACTGGCCATGGCTATGTCAGATGCTCCTTAGCTGCTCCAGGAGATACTTGCTGTGACTGCAGTAGGCTTTTCTCGCAGGTCCACCCCACGTGATTAACCCTGCAGCCTCTCTGGATGACTTCTCTGCATCCCTTCTCAGGCAGATCCAGGAGAGGCACCTCTCTTACCACTGACTAAATAGAAAAGCCAAACATTCTGCATGGTCAAGCCTGTTTCTCTTCTATATAAACAACCTTCTCCCCTTCTCCTCACGAGTCAATCTGGGCACTGCTCTTCTTCTGATACAGCGTAGATCCTAATAAAGCCTCTTTTAGATGGTATATTTTTGCCTATTTATGACTTCTTTCAGGAGTAGAGCAATCTGAGCTGGTACACTAACAGCCATTGACATCAAAGGCCACTTGTACCAAGGTGGCCAGGAGCCAGCCCTGTTCACACTGAAAGTGACTAACTGAAAAGAACCATGGAGAGCAATGGGGAATTGCCAGGAGCTATGATTTCCAGCCTCCCAGAGTCCTTCAGGGCTGTTAGTAGCTAGCTGCTGACTCCATCTTTCAGGAGAGTGGTAGAGGGTGCTATCACTAAGAGCTGATAGCCACCAGCACCCCACAGCGCAGGACTACTAACGCCAAAAGAACTACACTTCACCTATTTGTGATTTCCACACAAATTGAGGAAAAGAATCACTGGCCAACCGGCAACATTAAGGAACTGTAACACATTACCACAACCGTGATGGCTTCAGACAACAGGAACTTATTCTCTCACCCTTCTAGAACCAAAAGTTTGAAGTCAGTGTGGGCAGAGTCTTGTCCCTCTAGGACTCTAGAGGAGGCTCCTTGTCTCTTCTGTTTCTGATGGTCACTGTCCAGGCGTGGTGCTTCTTGGCTTGTGACAATACAGTGGTTCTGTCTCCATCACACACAACCTCTTTCTTTCCTGTGTGTCACCATGTCCTCTCCTTTTCTCATTGTCACCACCAACTGCTGAAATTAAAGTCTGCTTAAATCCAAGATAATGTCATCTCAAGATGCTTTAACTAAATTATATCAGCAGTGAGCTTATTTCCAAATAAGATCCATTCTGTGGTTCCAGCTGTAGGTGAACATGGGGGGACACCACACAGATTAATGCACATGCTTGGGGCCAGATGATGATGGGTGGGATGGATGGATGTCTAGGGGCTCAGTGGTTGGGCTCTCTGCACAGCTCTGAGACTCACCATGCGTCATGATTCCTTGTGAAAAGCCACTGACCTCTCACCTTCCAAATGCATTTTCTTTCACAATCCTGCTCTCTCAATAGATTGCTACAGATGCTTACATCTTAAGGACTACAGCACACGGACAACCTGATGAGCAAGGGGAAAATTGGCATTTGTATGACAGGTCCAGACCATACAGGTGGTTTTCCTTGGACTCTATGCCATGTCAATGGGTCTACCACAGAAGCAGTAAGCTGTACCTCGCTGCGTCTTCAGATCAGAGCTAGGCTGACTCACTCACAGACAAGCCTTTACTTCTTTTGGGAGTTGTGTAACAAGCTCAGGTCACTCTTGGCTGGTCTGGACTTTCTTCTTCACTTAACACTCTAATGGCTCCCAGTAATTTCTACATTGCTAAGTTCATACCTAGCAAGAATCCTCTTGGGCAACCTCATCTAGGAGCGGAAGCTGCCAAAATGCTGTAAGCTAGGAAGGAAAGGGGAGTGGTGGGTCTATCGGCAAAGCCGGTAAGGGGAAGATTCTCTCTGGAGCGTCTTAAGGCTCATCCACTCACAAGTGCTGGCCATGTCCTGATCGCTTAAGAAACTGTAGGCTCTTGTCTTCTGTGGATCTTTCTTCATAATGCTTCAACCTGCAAAGTTACTATAAGTCTATTTAGTTGATCTGTTAAGCCCACCAGGGTTCCTAAGTAGCCCCAACAGTAGAAGCTGGTCCAAGCAAGAGAATCTCTGAGACCAGAGTTTGAATGACTAACAACCACTGTGGCCCTGTCTGTGTGAATAATGGTTCTTACTACCACTGTTGGCAGCAAACACCATCCTTGGCTGGGCCTCATAATTGAAAACAGAGCCATCTCTGAGGGAGCAGGGAAACAACTGAAGTTCCAAAGCCCTTGACCAAGGAATGAAGTAGATGTTGTAGACCAATATTTTGATTATTGTTTTTTTTTTAGCCAACAGGTACTGTTTCAGTTTCCGCAAAGCATCTGCAATTCATTTAAAAGAAAAATAAAGACAGAAGATAAAGCAATGACATTTGTCAGTGGTTTCTGTGTGAAAGGAGAGCACCCTGAACCAAAATGGTATAACTTGTTTCAGTTTTGCAAATAAATCTTGGAATGTCCAAATGCTCCCACACAAAGTTCTGGAAACGTTTTGAAAATTGCGTTCTTTCCAGCAGCGCATGCCTAACAAGACAATTCTCTAATTTTGGTTGTTGCTGGCTCTGGCCAGGCTTTCCTCTCTCTGCCTTGTTAGGTGACACATGAAGACAGAGCTCAGGATTCTGGTTCAGACAAATCCTCCTGTGAGCTCCAGAGAATGGCAGTAGCTGGGACTCACGTGGCGGGCAGGCTTGCACCTTACATTCCAGCCTTGTGACTTAGTAACATTGCGTTCAATACTCTAGTTCACCTGAGACCATCCCCGTTTTAAGACTGAAAGTCTGGTGCCTTAGAAATCGTCTCACTATGAGGCAATTCAGAAGAGTTTGCCATTCTTGTTTCTTACCCTCTCTGAGCTTTAGTTTACTCTTTGGAGAAAAGCACACTCCTCCCTACCATGTAGCTATAAGATCTGTGTGGTGCAGGGCTTGGCAAACACATGCTGATGAAAATTTTGAGGCTGAGGTTGGGGGGAAGGAAGCAACAGCAGGACCCTTACTCATGGGGCAGCTCCAGTAGAGGAATCCAGATATTTTCCATCCTGATCTTTTCCCCAGCCTAATATCTTTCCTGTACCCTTGTCCCCCATTTACCTTCCAGTGCGGTGGTGGTGACCCTATGGCATGTATGCTGCAGCTGGCTCTTCGTTATCATTAGGTAGCTCTAAAAGTTTCCCCATTACTGCTCTAGAGGATTCCAGTGGGGACCCTGGTTCCCAGCTACATTTCCAGGAGGAACTGCCAACAGAACTGGGCAGAACCCACTATAAGGACTGGAAGTGCTTCTAGTCTATCAGGCTGTCTGAGCACTGTGCACCAAGGATGCTCACCTAGCCTTGCGGACAGATGTGTGAATGGCTAAAATTTCAGGAGAAATCAAATTTGGCAGCAAATATCTTTGAGGAGTGTGAAGTGATGGTGTTTCTAGAGAGGGTTTCAAGTTCTACCGTTCTCCTCACTGAAATACTATTATAGCTTATAAGCTGGAGTTGGGACTCTAGCCCAGGAAGTTTGATTCTGAGGCTAGGCCTCAACTACTACCTTAGACTGCCACTCTACGTGAGTGTTTCCAGAGGCATCTTGCTGTTATCTATAGGACATTTTGGTGGGAGGAAGCAAGAGTGCTGTACAGAAGATAGCTGGGAGGTAGTGAGTATACCTTTACCATAGGTGCATAAGCGGAGCAGTGTGTCACAATGGATCATGTACTAGGGATAGAAGGAAAGCTGTGATGGTGTGTACTAGTCAGATGCCTGAAAAGGCTATGAAACCTCATTCACTGTACTCATTTCTCTGGATTGCTTTTGTTTCTGTTTGTTTTGTTTCAGCCTCTGTATTTTTTTTTCCTTATTCATGAAACTTCTAGATTTGGAAAAAATTTATTGATTTCCTAAAGTCTCTTTTCTTATGTAATAATGTTATAGCTTCTCACTTGGAAGAGATAGTAAATACTTTTGGATGGATCAAAGTTAAATTAATTCAAAGAGAGAGCCCTGGGGCTGTGTTCTGGACCGAAGCCTCCCCCTGCCAGCTTGCAGTCTATGCCCTGCAAGGCATAGACTTCTGGGTTACCACTGCTGCCACAGAAATGGGCTTTCCAGAAGTCTTGGTGAGAGTGTGGTATCACTGCTCTCTCTCCTGCTTAGCACGGCAGCCCATACCTGGGAAATCTATGTGCATCTCAGGTGACTGCCAACGCCAAGCACTGGACATGGACTCCTCGGGGGTGCTAATAGACAGCATAAAAAGGAGGGAAAAAGGGAGGGAGGGAGAAAGAAAGGAGAGTGAGTAAAGAGGGGAGGAGGGCATTCCTAGTCAAATGCCTTCAGCTAGTGCTTCAGCTGAAGCAATTAAACCAGTTTCTCCTTGCCTCCTTCACTTCTTTTTCTTTGCAGAGCTGAGAATTAAAACCAGGGCAACAAGGAGCTCCACTCCTCTCGGGGGGCAGCTGAGAGTGTGGCAGACTTTCGGCATCCTGAAGGAGAGAGACCCTGGCGCACCGGGACCTGCACAGTGCGGTTGACTCAGGGTGCCGATAGAACAAGGAGCTCCTCCCCTCTCTGGGGGGCGGCTGAGAGTGTGGCAGACTTTCGGCAGCCCGAAGGAGAGAGACCCTGGCGCATTGGGACCTGCACCGTGCACTTGACTTGTGGTGCTGGGAGAACAAAGAACTCTTCCCGTCTCTGGTGGGCGACTGTGATCCTGCCTGCCTGTGGGCTGAGAATGAGACATCTCATGTCATCCTGTCCCCCATCCCATGTCCCCCCTTCCCTTCCCCCCTGCCTACAAGTAGGAGCCAGTGAACTACACATCTTGTGAAAAGATTGGCTATGTTATTTATACAAAGATAAGGGCAACCATTTGGAAGAAAACAAGAGACAATATGACAGATAGTGAAGATCTCTGGTTGTCTAGCTTTGAAATTTATGCTTTCTTATGTCCCATTCTGTTCTGTTTTGTTGTGTTTAATTTTACTTCCTTTTAAAATAAAATTTAAAAAAAATGGTTAAAATGATAAAACCAGGGCGTGCACTCTGACTGTTTATTTTGAGACAGGATTTCGCTAAATCACTATTGCCCAAGCTAGGTTTGAATTTGTAATCCCCCTGCCTCAGCCTTCCAGAATGCTTAGGATTAAAAGCATACACCATTGTGCCAGTTTTCTGTGCATGGGGCCTAGAGCCACTTGCACTGTGGTCTGCTGGCTCTGCCACTCCACATACCTTTGCCGGGTTTGTAGGAGCCTGAGCTACTGTCCCAGGGCTATAAAAAGCCAGACTTGGGGCTTTCACCTGGCTCTGCCATTTCCAAATTTTCTGAGTTCTGACAACATCCCCATGCCTCAGTTTCCACACAACAAAACAGAACAGAATGGGACATAAGAAAGCATAAATTTCAAAGCTAGACAACCAACTAGCTAACAGTTAAGCCAGTTTTCTTTCTTTCTTTCTTTCTTTCTTTCTTTCTTTCTTTCTTTCTTTCTTTCTTTTTCTTTCTTCTTTCTTTCTTTCTTTTTCTCTCTCTCTCTCTTTCTTTTCTTTCTTTCTTTTTCTTTCTCTTTCTTTCTTTTTCTTTCTTTCTTTTCTTCTTTCTTCTCTTTCTTTCTTTCTTAATTGTAAGACTTATTGGAATCTTCAAAGTATCCATGTGCATTGTGAATCTCTAGGAGGCTTCAGAATGTCATGTTTTCCCATCCCGGTTAGTTTCCCCTTCCATTTTTTTTCTTTTGAGATTGAGAAATAGCTTGTGGACTGGTGTTTCTCAGCATTTCCTTTTGCACATAATACTCTAAATTTAAGATATCATCACTGTATAACTTTTACTCCCCACAAATATTCACTGACTCTAGTCTGGGAAGGCCTTTGGAAAGAGCTCAGAAGGGACTCCCCTCTTCTCTTGGTTAAAGTTCAATTCAGGCCAGCAGTGGGGCTTTGACAGCAACAGTTACAAAATTATTAAAACCAACATTGTTTTGTTTGTTTGTTTTGCTTTTTTGTCTTTTTGAGATAGGGTCTTACTAGGCAGTTCAGGCTGGCCTTGAGCTCACTTTGTAACATAGATTGGTCTCAAACTTGCAAGGATCCTCCTGCCTTAACCTCCTAGGTGCTAGGATTGTAGGTGTGCGTCACTGTGCTGGGTTTGCCAACGTTCTTTATGACAAACTTGTTTTACATTTCACAATGTGACTGACAGAGCACTATGATTAAGCTCATTTTACAGATAAAGAAACTGAGGCATGGGGATGTTGTCAGAACTCAGACAATTTGGAAATGGCAGAGCCAGGTGAAAGCCCCAAGTCTGGCTTTTTATAGCCCTGGGACAGTAGCTCAGGCTCCTACAAACCCGGCAAAGGTACGTGGAGTGGCAGAGCCAGCAGACCACAGTGCAAGTGGCTCTAGGCCCCATGCACATACCCAAGGAATAGAAGCACTGGGTTTCAGGGCAGAGGCTGTCTCTTAGTATCCGCCTGTCTCCAGATTCAGAAGCGAAAACACAAGATGATGACACATTGTTCTTTCTTGACAGTACATACTTTTTTCCTGTACTTATCAACTATAACAGAGGATGTTCTTAGACTAAACACTCCAGGTATGAAGTTTTCTTAGACTTGCACTTAAATAAAAGACCACCTACATTTGTTTTAAAAAATGAAATATGATGAGAATTAGGAGGGGTTGTACTGTTACATGTATCAGGGAAAGGAAAAGAAAAAGAAAAAACAGGGTCTGTTCTGGAGTGTGGCTACCCAACACCTGTCTGTAACCTTTCTAGAACACTGCCGAGTTTATGGGGCTGCAATCAGGTAGGAAGGTGCCGGTGCGATAGGGTGGGCACGCAGGCTGGCACTGGCTGGTCTCGCCTATCTCCTGTCCTCTCTAGGTCAGGCCCATATGGCCCCATCAAAACCAAAAGGTTAAAACACATCTTTAAAAATGAACATTTTTTTTTTAAATAAACTTTTTTTCAGAGCTGGGCATGGTGGCTCATGCCTGTTATCCCAGCATTTTGGAGGCTGAGGCAGGAGGACCATTGTGAGTTACAGATCAGGCTGGGCTACAAAGTGAGCTCAAGGCCAGCCTGAACTGCATAGTGAGACCCTGTTTAAAAAAGACGAAAAAAAAAAAAAAAGCTGTTTTTTTAGCTTCCTCATGTAGCTCTCCCTACTGGCGCTATTCTCTTAAATCTACATATTCTTATCTCCTGGCTTTTGTTCTATCCCCTCTCTGTGTGAGGGCAGCCAGACTAGCTGCCCTCCCCTTTTGGCTATATTGTAAACTCATGTTTCTATTTTTATAGTCACTCCTTGTGCTCTTGATGGCAGGCGGGTGAACAATTCCAGAGAGCTATGGCCCAGATTCAGCTCCCCATCAGTGGTCTTTTCCTCCAGGACCTAATGTGTGGCTGTTACTCATTATGTGTGCTGAGGCTGCCTCAATTTTGACTCAAAACTCAGCTTCCTCTCTGGCTTTTCCCCAGAATCCAATCACATCGAACATGTGGTGGATTTCATCATTTTATTAACAAACTCTGGTGTCCCAGGGAGAGGGCATATCTCACAGTTCTGGTACTACTGAGAAAAATCCTCATTATCTATGTCTTCTCCTAAGACTACTCCAGGGCACAGCTGAGGACGGGCTGGGCAGGTGGCCCATTGAGTTTCCAGATGAGCTGGAGGCTTTAGGTTGCTCAGAGCTGTCCCCAGCAACACAGGCCCCACCCAGCCTCTGACTGCAAACCTTCACCACTCTGGGAACTGCCAGCAGGTTCTCTGCACCTCCTGCTCAGCCACAGGGGAAACAGCTACAGAACCCCTGCCTCCTGCTGCTGCTGCTGCCTCCTGGGGCCTCCCCACAGGACTCCTGACCTTTCCTCTCCCCTGAATCCTCCTCTGCCCTCAGTGATTCAGTGCCATCCTCAGGTTCCTGGGGACGCTTTGGGTCAAATTGAAGCTGGTTGCTCTGCAGGGGAACCTCTACATCTTGCCTCTCCAAAGATGACAAAGACTCAGATACACTTTCACACTCAATAGGGTTTATTCAACCTGTGAAATGAGTAGAGGGGGAAATAAGTGGTTGACTAAATTGCAGACTTCTGATAAGAAATGGTGGTTTCTTGATCCTGGGCCCAGCCTATTTTGAAACAGGGCAGGGTTAAGACAGTCCCAGCCCTGAGGATTTTGTCTCAGAGATGGGCTTATGCAGACTGTACCTGCTCTGAGGCCTGGGGAACCCTGGCTTGAAGTATCACCAAGGATCCAGGGCAGGAGACATGGATAAAAGACCCAGAGAGCTCTTCAACACGAAGGAACCATCAGGAAATTGGCCTCTCACTGTCCCAGGAAGTTATAGGGCTGCGGATCTAGGAAGAGGAGATAGGCCTGAGCTTCCAAAAATTCAGGGGAAAAAACTCTAGCTGGGTCTCTTTTCTTTTCCTCCTCACCAGGCCAGGCTCCCAGTATTGCATATTCATGCATCCAGCATATGTGACTGAGTGTCTGTAGGTGCTAGACCTTATTCTGGGATCTGAGGACCCAGGAAAGAACAAGACAAACCACATCCTCATGGAACTACTATCTAGTCACCAAGTCATACAAATACACTGATTGATGCTAGGACTGCAGAGACCACATGAAGTGAGGTAAGGGGACAGAGGCCTGGGGGACTGTGTATAAGAGACATCAAGGTAAGCCTTTCTGATCATGAGGTGACCTTTGAGAAGAAGTCTGGAAGATGGTAGAGCTGTATGAATGCCTGAAGGCAGGGGGCAGGGGGCTGGAGATGTGAAGGTGCTGGGGTGGCACCAGGATGGGTATATTCAAGAAGTGGACAGGAAAAACCCACAGATGGAGAGAGGGCCTGTCTCCCCTCAGGCAGATCCTGGAGGTCCTGGCTGCAGGGCAGTAGTGCTCTATATCCTCAAAAGCACCACTAGGGCTCTTTAGTCCTGCTGTCCTTCAGAACCTGCCTCGGACTGGGGCAGAAGCTACATTCAGCTGTCGTGAGTGGATCCTTGCCTTTGCTCTTATGATTGGAAGGGGAACAACTCCTGCCCTTTTGAGGCAGATCCATCTCCAAGCCTCCTTGCCCACATGCTCCCTGCCCTCCCCTGGCCACACCATCCTTGAGTTCATGCCCAGAGAGGTAAGTGCTCTACACTTGCGAGGCTCCGAGATGCTGTCCATTCTGCTGGGGCAGGTGTCCTCTTTGACAGACCACTCCTGCAGGTCTACTTCTTGTTCCACCTCTCTCATCTTATTTCCCACTCCCAGCGCGTGTGCTGACTTTCTTGTCTCCACCCCATTCCTCCAGCTCTGGTTACCTGCGCAACCTGAATGTCTTGCTCTTCATGGCCTCCCAGCTGTCTCCCCAGGCTGTTGGGGCTCTGGAAGAGCTCAATAAATACATGGTGCTTGGTGGTCTTTACAGATAGAAATATGGTGTTGGAAAGGAGTCAGAGATGAGTTTCATCCTCAAGCACACTTGCTAAGTATGTGAGATTTTCAGGGAGGAAGTTGCTGGAAGCAGGTGGAGCCTGCTTCTACAGGCGCTTCAAGGAGAGGGGCCGCAGCCCACCGCCTCCAGATCAAGTTCTTTCTAGCCCTAAAAAGCTTTCTGCAGTCACAGCGGAGGATTTCAATCAAAGACGTCAGGAGTCACTCTTATTTTCTTCCTTCCTCTATGCTGTCCACTCCCATCCACTTCAGTCCCTACCTTGGCTTGTGTGTGCCACTGTAGCAAGACTCTTTCCCTCAGTGAAGGCTGACAATGTGACAATCTCACTCTTTTCCCCATGAGCAGTGGCTGACGGGTCACCCATGTGCCTGAGTAATTATCAAGGATTAGCACATGCTTTGCAGGGACAAGCCCTTGCAGTTGTCTTCACTTGCTCGGCCACCAAACTAGAAACTATTGTCACCATTTTACAAATAAGGCCAGGTGACAATTTACCCAAGGCCAGGTAGCTGGATTGCCAGAAGCTGTCCTAGGCTCCACTCCTTTGTCCCTTACTTATTATCTCTGCCACTGGTACTCAGTCCTTCCTGAGCAGCTTTGCCTGGGGCAAAAAGCAAAAACCAAGGCCTGCCTGCCAGTTACTGTGAGCCGGAGTGGACCCCACAGGTCCTTTGACGTGTGCAACGGCATTCCCAAAGTACAAGCCCAGGACAGTGTTTTTTTTTTTTTCTTAGCATCATGTGAATGAACTTATATGGGAGTCTCGCTAAAATAAATCCTCCAGGACAGCTTTATGGCTGCCTCACAGGATAACATATATTTTCCTTGGCCTACACTTGGGACAGATGAGCAACCTCAAGCAACCATGGAGCTGTCATGCAATTAAATTCCTAATGAACCAATAGTCCTGAAGAATACTGGAAGTACAAGTCTGGAGGATTTGATTTTGCTGTTGGACAGGTAGTTCTCAGAAAATGATTCACGTAACTTCCCCCAGTCAACCATAAGAAATCTTGATTGTTAGGCTTCCCCCTCTCTCCCATGACATACCTACACAAACAGGAGGCCAGTTTCCTCTTGAATTTCCTCCACTGGGTTGTACTGCACTTTCCTCCTTGAACCTTCTCCATTGTTGTGCCACTTCTTCTTGCTGTTCTGTGGGTTTATGGGAAGTCCTGGTCTCAAGCACTCGAGGATTCCCTGACAGGGCTTCTGTTCGCAAGTGGCTAGAACATGAATCCTTAAAACTGAGGAATTCTCTTCGGAAACATTAATGTACACTGCTGGTTTGGGACATAGCTAATTTTCATCTCTTCTCCTGTATGAAGGGTAGGATAAAGTGGACAAGAAAGGTATAGTTTAGTGTCCCTCACCATAGAAAAGTGCTAGACGATCTCATGCCAATCTGCAACCAGTGGGGCAGCTGGACATCTGAGATTTCAGCACAAGGAAGCAGTTAGAAAACTTTTTAAGTAAGAGTTAGAAAACTCTTTTCTGTCAAAGGCTAAACAGTAAGTTTTAGGCTTTCCAGGTCACCTGATCTCTGTCACAAGAACCCAACTCTGTTTTCCAAAGTGGTCATGGACAATGAACAGGTGGACCTGGTTGTGTTCCAGAAAAACTAAATACAGAGGAGGCGGACTGGGCTGACCCCTGACCTAGCACATCACCTGCTGGAGCTGCTGCTGGAGAGGCCGCCCACTGTTGCACTCTGCCCACGGAATTCTGTTACTGAAGCAAGTTAGCTTAAGCACCTCAAGGTACACTTCTAGGATAGCGATGGGGAAGTATATTTGTATTTCATCTCAAATAGTTGTCTAAATCTAGTCTTTCTAAAGGGTCTGGAACAAGTTTTCTGCCTTCATTGCTTTTGACTTTGCTAACTTTAAACATGGAAGATGGGAAAGCTAAAACCTAGCTGTTTCAAACTCAGAAAGTTCTTCTTACTCTAGTACTTAGTACAATCATGTTTAATCAAGTTTAGCAAGGTCCTTGCAAACAAAGATAAAGGAGAAGTGGTGTTCACTCCACTTTTCTAGGGCACGAGAACTAGACACTGAAGAACCATGACTGATGTTGTCTGCAGGGCCTTATGTGAGAGCCTCAGTCTCTCAAAATTTCCAGAACAGGAGAGAGGTGGGGCTAGCACAGGCTATTTTGTGCTGCATGGGTGACCAAACACATGGAAGGAAATAAATCACCCAGGAGCCTTGAATGACAAAAAGGAGGCTGGACGAGCTGCTTCTTCAAGTTCTTTTCCTGTCCATCTCATTTGACTATAATCCGATGGTCTAGCAATTTCTGCTTGTTAAAACAGCAGCCAAATACAAAGTGTAAAAATGTCTTATATTTTAATTGGAAGATTTCCTTCATTCATAAATGGTCTTGAATGAATCAAAATAATGACAAGCAGCATCCCACAGAAGCAGCCTCATCAACTAGAACATTGCTTAGAATATTTTCACCCATCTCTCACTTCTATCTGGCAGAATTCTTTAGAGTTTGTTATCTGATGTTTTCCTTCAGTCGCATATTGTTGCAGAGAATGAACCTTTATGGACAATCACAGGACTCAGGATTTAAGAGGAACTCTCCAGAAAATAAATAGCCAAGAGGGGAACCATCTTTTTACCTGTGTCTGTTGGCCTGAGACTTTCTGATTACAAAGTGACAACATGAAGTTTGTACTCATGCCACTCTATGACAACTGTTTTAGAAGAACACAATGTCCTGCTGCCACCTCCAAAGCAAAGGGAAGACCTAAAGCAAAAATAGGGTGAGATACCCTGCCTTTGGTAGAATCACTCATGAGTAACACAGTAGGAAAAATGTCCCAGGGAGTGAGTGGCAAGAATGGCTCTAAGATGAGACAAGAAGAGCATCTAGCACCTCACACTTCTCTTGCAGAAGCCCCACCTGCGCCCAGGTCTTCCAGCCACCACCCATGTTTATGGCACAGGGAAGGGCTGCTGCCCTGAAGCCACTCTCCCTGTTCTAATTCCCAATGCCAGCAGATGGTTTCACATGTAAACAAGCCTTCTTTCATAATAATGCACTGATGACACTGTTCTTAAAGATTCTTCATGAGAAGATCAACTGTGTTCAGAAAGACCAAATGTGAAAAGCAATTTGGCTTTGTTCAGCTCTTGACTTACAGTGCTTTGGAGTTGAGTATAGCAGCTCCAGCTTTGTGGCCAAGATCATAAGGAAGGGAGCCACATACTGTGGTTGACACAGACTTTCAGCTGTATCTCGACAGACTTAGTCTCTTGACTACTGCTCCGAGTAGCTGGCCTGTGACACAAACCCAGGCCCTTGGCCTTGTCTATCCATTAGGTTTCCACACCACCGTTGTGTCTAGTCCCACTTCTGTTTCCATGATCAGGCAATGCCTTGTAGCTTATTTGCTGGCTTCTTATTGTAGTCAGGGTTTGCAAAGGAACAGATTTAGTGCAAGATGCATAGCGGATAGGATTCTTTTGTAATATTCACCCCAAGTCAAATGCAGAAAAGTGCAAGACATCTGCCCATGCACAGAGACCCAAAGAGTCCACTGAGGGCCTGGATCGCATGGCAGTGTCCTGCACGAGTTCTGCTGAAGACCTGGAGCCCATGACAATGTCTCATGCAATGCTGCATCAAAGATCTACACTGGGAAGGCCCACAGGTCAGTAGTGGAAGCTCAAAAATCTGTGCCAGTGGGATAAAGGATCTGTGTCAGCAGGCTGAGGGATCGGCACTGGAGCCAGCCAGGAAGTAATGCTCAAAGTAACGATCAGAGCGCCCCCAAAGAGAACTGCAGCCATCCTCAGCAACAGCGAGGACCCGAGCTCCTCTGATGGTGAGAAGAGTTGAGTTCGTATCAGGAAAATCAACACAGAAAGCTTCTCAAGGAGAATCAACAATACACCGTCTTTCCCTCCAGTTTTCCTTTTATGCTGCTGGCAACAATCTTTAGGTGGGTCATCTATACCCAGCACCACGCTGATTCAGTTCAGCTGGGTGTTAAAGTTGCTCCCTGGTTAATACACCACGGCTTCCAATTCAAAGAATATAAATTTTTAAGACACACTAATTTGGAATATCATTTGGAATAACATTTTGAAATGTTATCTTTTCCCTCTATGCTCCCTCAGTTTGGCACTTTTTTTCTTTAGCTAGTTGATGGTGGTTATGGCTGAATGTATGGCCATCCCCTGATGCGATAGTATTTGGTGCTAGAGCTTTGGGAAGTGATTAGGCTTAAGTCAGTTTTGGTTTACATTAGCTTAGAGGAGGGTATGAAATATAGGATGGGGTCTGTACCTTTTAAGAATGGGAAGACAGAAGTTTCACTCCCTCTACACACATGCAGAGGAAAGGCCAAGCAAAGACACAGCAAGGAGGCAGCCTTCTATAAGCCAGGAAACAGCATCCCTCAAAATCAAATCTGCCCATACCTTGATTAGACTTCTAGCACAGGAAGACTTCCAGAAATAGGAGAACTAAAGGTCTGCTAATTAAGCCACTGAGTCTGTGGCATCTGGATATAGCACCATGAGCTACGATTGAATAAACAAAATATATGGCTGAATAAACAAACTATATGAGGATTCATTTAAAATAATACATAATAAGGACAGACTTTAGAAATTCTAATGTAACTTGGTTAGGCGATGAAAGAACCAGTAAGTGAGCTGGGTACAGGATCAAGGAATGAACTGTGCATTTCTTCCGGAGCTGTTAGTCAAAGCACTGTTCTGGGAACAAGCATTAGCAGGTAGGCCCTTCCTCTCTGTGCAGCTGTTTCCTGGCAGAGGGGTCAGACTGACAGATAGAAAGAGTCTGCGATTCTATCTAAAAATCATACCTGATGGTGGATATGAGGCTATGTGCCACCCTGCAGCCCAGGCCTTACCTCTAAGAGGCACATGCGGAGCCACACGTCCCTCAGGAACTTGGGCAGATGTGCTTTCAGTCAGTCCTATTCTGGACTGGAGGTTGGGCAGAAAGATGACGCCCTCGCAGCCAGCCCTTTACCCAGCCATTTACCCATGAACGACTCAGAAAATACAAAGGCCCCAGCGGAATTTTCTTTTTATTTATCATTTTTGTTAAATTATAGACATTGACATTTTCAGCAATAATTTATAAGTTATATTCCATATATTTCAACTACTGGAAAAAAAAGATAAAAAATTAAAATACAAAGAGAGACTTCAAAAATGAGGTTGCTGTAATGCATTACAGGAGTTAAAATTTAAAATATCAAAGCCCCCACAAACTGAAACTGAAATAAAGCTTAAAACCTTCCATGGACCTGTATCCCTAAAATTACAAAATTTGTCAACCATCTAAAACAAAGAATCAACTGTATTTTCACAGTAAGGAAACAAAAAATGCTTTGGTAAGCTATCTTTAAATATTTCTGCAGTCTGTATCTTGAATGTTTATGTATAAACACAGGCACAGCACATATTTGAGAATCTACCTCATAAACTTTTTAGATTTTTCAAACATCTTTAAATTAATCAATGACAAAAGCAATTCAGTTTCTTAAATTTTAGTTTAAAAAATTATAAGTATTTCCAGAGATCTTAAAGCTCCCTCTTGAAAAGTATATAAAATGGTATGTACAATTTCAAACTCTGAAACACACATTTTTCTCTGACTCAGTACAGGACACAGAACTTGCTTCTGATATAAATGCCCACATACAAGGTGGTGAAATAGCTCACAAAGACTGTCTTCCTCATCAGTCTGGCTCTCAGCCACGGTCATAACCACATCCAGGTCAGTTCCCCTATCGCACCTCGCTTTCAGCCTCAGATGCCCTGGCACATAACCTGTCAGTCCTCAGTTACCGACACCTTGGGGGATTCTAGTTCCTTCAATAAGTCTTTGCCAGCCTCAGCAGCTTTGGACGCAAAAAGAACCGCTCCCTGTTTAAAACCAAGATTCTTCAAACTTCGAGCATAGTCTGCGTAAATGGCAGTGATGAGTTTCTGTACACAGCAGTTAAGGAAAAGGGGAACAGAAAGGGTTGGATCATGCACCACCCAGAGCGTGGGGCAGCAGAGCCGGCTCTCAGATGCCTCTGCTGGGTGAGGCGCTGTCTCAGTCTACACATCACTGCATGTCGTACCAGCTGAGTGCAAGGCTTCTCTCCCCCGAAGACCCAACCACCTTCTTCCCAGAGTCTCCTACCACCTACATTCATGTGAAGACGCGAAAAGAAAGATGGGAGAAGAGAAACTTAATGCGCCTCATCCCACATGAACGTCTTTTGGGAAGTTGGTGGCTCTATACACGTGGGTGTGGGGTTTGTAGACAGTGCATAGTCTTACATCTGAAATGGGTACTTTGAACTAGTCAATTTCACCAGTAACCAGGAACATGATCTTGAGTAAAATCAGGCTATAATTTAAAGGTTTTTTTTTTTTTTCCTTTTTAGTTTGTAAGACATACATACATAGAACCACATTCCTGATACACAGAAAGGAGGCCAAATATAATGATTTGACAAAAAGTGCAATAAAAAAAGTACACTATGCAAGCACAAGGAATTGGGAGAAAAAAAGGTGATTTGAGTGATGCCTAAAAATAAAATGATCTTACTTATGGGTGATCCACTCTGGCCTAAGTGACACATCTCTGTGAAGGACTCTGTCTTATTTCATATCACACTGTCACTGTGTATAATAGATGTTTTTGTTTTACACTTTCTCCAGTAATGTTTTCCAGATAAACATACACAATTTACTGGGTAGAATGCCTTGTTTTGAAAGAACACTATGTTTAAGTACCAGGCCTTTATACCTCTCCTAAATTATTTCCTCATCTTCCTTTTAAGTTCAAGAAAACATTACTAACCTAGGGCTCCTCCTTCTGCCATCCTTCCCTCCTCTCCTCTCCATCCAGTCAGGCCTGACATCAAAGATGAGTGACCTCTTGCTCTATTTATCTTCCCAGTTCTCCTTCTCTCCTGGCTCTGGTGAAATACAGCTTGAGTTTTTCTCAACGTAATATGTTTCTGTCTTACAGCACAACCAAGAGAAATTCCAAATCTCAATGATGTCACCTTCTTCCCCCTTAGCATAAATGTCCTTGCAAAGGATATCTGTGTCTTCGCTGACTTCAAAAGCACCATACTTGAGACAAGCTTCCACAAATAAGGCCGCTCTATCAAAGTATCTCATGCTGCTCAACAGAACAAAGTAACAGTTAGCCTTTGTGATTTACACCTTTATGGGCAAAATCAATTAAGGGTACACTTCTGTCTGAAGACTTGTACACATTTTCCCTGGAAACTGAGTGCTATGTGAGTCACTCCAGCATCTCTCTAAGCCCTGGTTTAGAAAGGAAGGGAGACTACACACGTCCCCAAACCCGGCTTTGTTACGATACTCAACAACACTGTCAAACAGTTTAAACACACAGACATTACAGCACTACGATGAGAGCCATACACTGCTATCCAGATTTAACAAGCAATCTTTAGATATATTTGCCTCAACTTTCCTCTTTTGCTTCTCAACAAATAAATGTTCTATGAGAAGAAATGGGTCCCATTCTTTGTGATGTTTAGGAGGAAAATCATATCTTGCCATACTTTCTGTTCTCTTTTAAGTATTCTCTATGCTTTCTCTCAGCTGTCAAAGCTGAATCCTTCCCAATTCTCTGAAAATTTCCTTTGTTTTCTTTTTAAATAGGTGCCTATTAGGTTTGACCAGTATATTGATAGGAAAATGTCGTAAGTCCTAGACCAAATGAAGAATTAATGATGGACAGCTCTAATCTCCTTTAGGTTATTTTTTTTTTCTTCAAGAAAGTCTAAAATATATACTTTCTTTTCCCTCTGCTAATTGAGTACGACCATGCAGTAAAGCCTCAGCAAAGCTGACGTGATTAATCATGGGCAGTGCTGAGCAGCCCATGGGCTCTGAGGGTGTACCTGTGAAGCATCTCTGCCACGCTGGAAAAGCTGCCCAGAGATAGGAGGACTAGGAGGGCCTTTGACTTCTGATTAACTTGTGGAGAACAAAGGTGGTCAACCCACCGCTTCAGAACATCAGCACATTCTTCAGAACTTAAACGGACCTAAGAAAGATACCCATGTTAAAAACAAAATGTCCTACTCTAAAGAAAAACAAATTAAAGTAGGACCTGTCCCTCTGAAATAAACACTCAGGTCTCCTTTGCTAGCACATGGCCCTAAAGCTACTGCTCACAGTGAATGGTAAGATGATTTGTGACTGCAGGGCTTGGAGGCCTGGCAACACGTCTGGGCTGCAAACTGGATTATACCCAGCAGACAGAGGAGATAGCTGCTTGCATTTAATTGCTACAAATGTAAATTCCACTTTCCAGTAAGAAATGTGGCTTATAAAAAACAGAAGGCAGGATGAGAGTTTCAAGAAAACATTTGCAAAGTAGCTTTGCAGGGCAAAAAAGGCTTCTAAATCATGGGTTAGAGGCTCAAGACTGAACCAGCTATCCCAAATGCTCAAGACACCTGCTACAATCACCAACCTTTGCAAGCCACGCTGCCCGGTTCCATTCGCCGTACGTCTGCAGGTAGCGGCAGGCATCTGCAGCTTTGTCTATTAGGCAGAGCAGCTGAACGCCCTCTGGAAGACAGAAGAGCAAGCCCCGCACATGGCACCAAAGCACTCTCTCCAACATTGGAAAACAAAATGGCCACTTGACTTCATCTAGCTTTGTGCATTTCACACAAGTTGAACACTCCAATGTGAAAATCTAAAATCCAAAACACTCTGAATTTTGAAACTTCCAGGGCATCAACATGACCCTATGAGTAAAAAATTTCACATCATGAAACCTTTTGTTTCATGCACAAAATTGTTATAAAAACCTTGTGCAAAATAATCTTTGGGCTATATGTTTAAGGTACATATTGAATAAAAATTAATTTCATGAGCAGACTTTGGTGCTAGTCCCAAAATCTTATTATATATATGCAAATATTCTGAAATCTGAAAAAATCCACAATCTGAAATGCTTGTAGTCCCAAGCATTTCAGATAAAGTATACTCGACCTGAACCAAAAAAAAGTACTCCTGAATTGAATTTTAAATAACAAGGATAAAATAAACATGAAGACAGCCCAGGAAATAAACAGGTAACTCAGGGACTTGGGATTTAGCTCAGTGGCATAAGCACCTGCCTGGTAAGGGTGAGGTTGTGAGTTCGATCCCCAGTACCAAATAAATAAGTAAATAAATAAATAAAAATTAAAAATAAACAGGTAACTCACAGGTTTTATCATCTACTTTTCCAGGATTGCCCACTGTCTTGGCAATTACTAACAGTGTTCCCTCCCACTCTTCAAACATGCTCTGTTTAAATGAATAAATTATAGTTATCATGTAAATGAACTAGCAATGGCCTTGTAATTTTTCTTCAGCATATATAGAAAAGAAAGACATGTTCTCCATAATAAAATATTTTGCTGAGCACAGGTCTGTTGTTCAATAGCACGGATGGATGCAGCCACAGCGTATGCCTTACCTGCCAGCTTGCCATTAGCAATCATATTAGTTGCCACCAGCTTAATGGTGCTCTGAGAAGGTCCTGAAGAGGTGACGGTGGTGACCAAACAGGCTTTCAGTGAGTCACAATAATAATGCTGGTTGTCTGCACTTGTTTCTAATAGCAACTGCACAGCTCTGTCTGTCTAATAAGAGAAAGCTTTTGTAACTACAAAAACATTTTCTACCAATAAAACCTTTTAAAATTTATAATGTAGAACACAAATCTATAGTTTAAGGAAAGTTAATTTAAGAAAGTTCTCATGATGTAAAAAAGAATTCTCATGAATGTTTTGTTTACAAAAATTAAGTAAAAGTACTGCACACAAAAACAGTCTGGTTGATAGGTACAAAAGTAACTGCCTATTTTAGCTTTGTGCCAGTCACTTTAGAGACAAAAAAAAAAAAAAAATAACTGAGTTTCATCTTTATGGAAGCCAAATTCTAAGTCAGTTTTGTGCTCTCTCATAATGTCTGTTGGTTTTATTTTAAAGGAAGCCTAAATCTTCAGGGAAGGTGATATATTCAAGAGAGAAATACTGTAACAGACAGACAGGAATGAAAAAATTATAAAAACTGACATACTTGACCCAAGAGTAGTAGCTGGTCTGTACATTTTCTTGTATGATCATAAGTTGACCGTTTTACTTCCTGTAGATTAACCCTTTCTAGTTGAAATTTCTAAAGTGAGGAGACAGGGAAGAAAAGTTGATCCTGGATTATAAGATTTTTGAATTATTTCAATTTGATTATACTTAATAAAGTCATCTTAAGAATCACTGTTTCGACTGTGAGGTTGTAAAAGTTTAACAATTTAATAAAAATCTGAAAGGAAAGATTGTTGCAATGTGTAACTATACATTCTATAAGCTTATATGCACATAGAAACTGACAACTGAATAGAAGTGGATAAAAAACTCTTCGGAGGTTAAAAAATTATATGTTTATATATTTTCAATAATAAATTTAAGCCAAATGAATAAAAGTTTTTTATTAATAGGAAATTCAATAAGATAGCTAAAATGAACCCTCTAAGTCAAAAATTTAGGACAAAAATAAGATTTTAATAAAAAAATTAGTGTCTATTAAAAACTCAGTGATTGAGGTCACAGTCTGGAATCAGATCTTTATCATGCAAACGTGCTATGGGATTTATTTCTATGATGTGGGCTTTAACTTAGTGTGAAAGTTTCCCAAGTTTAAGCAATTCAAAAGATACAATTAATACACGTGATAACTTTCAATATAAGACTCTACTATACAAAGGACAGTACCTGAAAATAGGCATTTTCACACAGTACATCGTAACATATATCCAGTGGATTGCTCAACTTGTCCCAAGGTGCAGCTTCTTTGGTTGCTGCTGTGCTTCCTGACTTGGCCTGGGACAAGGTGTGCAAGTAATGGGCCGCCACCGTCCAGAAGTGCAGCTCGGACTCATCACCGTAGAGCCTGAGGGGTGACACCCAGATTACAACTCACAGAGCAAGCGGGCACCTAGACAGGGATACCGTGGGTGGCAAAGTACTGGGAAAACAAGAATCCATCGTGGGACGTTGTCATGGGTCCTGGGAAGGGGAAGTGGCAAATTCTCTAGCTACTCAATCTCCAACAGCACGAGGCCCAACTCTATAAGATTCAGATCCCAGTATATGTGTTCGGTGTTAAGATCAATTTTCTACCTGAGTACATATTTTGGGCCATGGCTTTGCATAGGAAGTTCCTTTGGAATAACTTGGTAGATAAAGCACAAAAGTAATTTTGTATTTACTCTCTAGAGCACAGAGGATTTTTAAAGACGTGACAATTCTACTGTACAGTGAGAAAGTACAGGTTATAGCTTCCAAATATAATTTATCAGTATATTTAAGTACATGTAATTTGTATCTGACATTTTAAAACACATATTTTAGAAAGCTGTTAAAAAAAAACTTTTTCAATATATTTGGCCTTTATCTCATGATTAAAATGTATTTTGATTTTTCCTTTGTTTGTATTACTACTCTTAAAATTAACTGTAAGTCAATTTTAAAGCAGGATTTCATTATTTTTCTATATCGTATTAGTTTGGTCATAACCTTGATTTCCTTAACAAGAGAAATAAATTTACTTGAAATTCTTTGTCTTTTACATAAAATACTTCAAACAGTGTTACCTGGAAATAAGCAGGCATCTCTGCAAGAGAGTAAATTCTGGATCAAGCAGGAGTTTCTTTATGTCACTGCAGACAGGAATCCAGACAGAGGTAAGACAAACATATTGAATCAAACTACAGCGAGGAAATAATATACTCTTGAGATGGAAAATTCCACTCAAAGGATATGTTTACATTTTACAAAAGTAAAGTTACTTTGTCATGACTGAGATTACAAAAGCTGACTAGGCTAAGAATGCACCGAAGCCTCAGTAAGCAATACTTGTCCCCCAGGTCTGAGGGCTCTGATTCAGCTTTGCAGGCTTGCCACAGTTCAACCTGTGCTTTCAAAGATACGAGCAGTTGCCTAATAATACAGATTCTATTTATATGTACTCCCAGAGCCTCAAGTGCTTGCTCACAGGTGGAGCTTTTCAGAGCTGGCTGGATCTAGGGTGGGTGGGACTGAGGGTGTACAGCACTAAACTAGTCCAGTGACTGGTTTAGCATAGTTCTGGTGTGAATAATGCGGTCTACCCTGGGTTGTGGGCCCACCCAAAAGGCTTGTACCCTGGATGACATAAAAGGGGAAGGGAGGCTTGCTGCTGCTGTCTACCTGCCATGCCATGGACTGCTTCTCTTCTGCCTTGCCACCCTGTTTTGGAGCCAGCTAACTATAGACAGAAACCTTTACAAACAGCGAGCTGAAATAAGCCGTTCTTTCTCCAACTTTGAGTGTCTTAGCAATGAAAAAAAGTAAGACACCTAATTATTGGAAGAAGGGTGGCACTGTTAATAAAAATTATTTTTCTAATCATCAGAAATAGTGTATACTCTAGAGAAGAAGGCATTCATATTTTATTTTGAAACTATATTTTACAAAGAATGCCTACCATTTTTGTAAACTGCTGTTTCTAAAATAGCTAAAATGAAATGTTCATAAGCCAAGAGAAAGATATAAAGATAAATATCAGTCTTCAGATAGAGCAAACAATGAATAATTCTTTTCATTTTGTCAACAAAACATTCTTTAATGTGTAATTTGTTAAATATTATTATCTTACATGGCAAATGTATTACATTTGCCCAAAACTCCTTGAGAATCCATACATTTCTCCTTCATTTGAAATATTATTCTCAGTGCACATAATACCCTAGAGAACATGTTAATTTCTCCACCCAATACCTGAAGAGGAAAGTGGATGCTAAAGATACTAACATCCATGTTTACAGCATGCGGCTTCGCAGGGAATTCGTGGTGAAGACAAGTGAACTAAACTACTGCTCCTAGTTCTGCCCTAACATGAGATAGAACACTCTCATAAACTTGGTGAAGAAAGATGATCTATCCCTGTGACTATCAAGTAGTTCCTTTTATTCTACAACAAAGATTTAAAGGAAAACCAGTCTCTGAAAGAATGGTCTCTTTTTGGGCCATTAACATTTTTAAAAACATAAATTACTTTGATTTTTAAAAACTCTTAAGTTAATTTGTTTTTTCCTTCTAGTAAAAAGCACTTACTTTGACAATGAATTCAACTGCTCTTGAAGGAGATTCTTTATTTCTTCATTTTCTGGATAATCACTGCAAAAATGTTTTGGAATGAATTCATTATCTCTTCATTTACAACTATATTATTGTCTTACCAGAAAAAAAAATGTTTCAAAGCAGAAATAATTATCTCTGCAGCCCTTGGTGGTTAAAAAGCTAGCAGTAGGAGCCAGAGATTTAGCTCAGTAGCATAAGCACCTGCCTGGAAGTGCAAGGTCCTGAGTTCGATCTCTGGCATGGAAAAAAAAAAAAAAAGCTGGCAATAGACTAAAATGACAACAATGTACTCAGGACTCACCAATTACCTTTACAGTTTTCTTTAACTTATTGAGTCAAAACAAAGAAATAGTGAACAAAGGCTCTGGCTTCCAAGAGACCGAACTCACAATAACTAAAGGAATTTGTTCTGCCGTAGAGAATGGCCACATGTTTCTCTAAGGAGATGCCTTCAGCAATAAACATTTCATCACATTTTAAAAAAATCCTCACCCCATAACTACTTGTCTCCTCCACATGGCATAAGCTCAGCAGTATTTTTGGATTTAATTAGTAACCACTGGTAATTTCTGTGATTTTTTTTTTTCCAATGAGGTAGATACTGGCATTTATAAATACAAGATACTTCTGAAGCAGGCCCACCGATGCTGCTTTGAAAATGAATTAGCCTGGCCCCAAGTCCCCTCAGACTCCATCAGTCCTCTTCACACTTTTCCTTCGTTCATGATGCACCCATGGTCAAACCATATGACAAACCACTCAGCCACTTAAGAGCAGCCTGCAAACTCACAGCTGCTCACCAAGCCACACTTCCACAAAGGTCCCACAGGGGTGGAAATGAAAGGCAGACTGGAGATCCCTTTAGTCTTTCTTACTTACACTGGTTTTAAGGTTCCATTCCTTTAAAGTCCTGGAGTATAACCCATGGCTGATTTTCACAGGCATCCTTCAATACAAGTACATATGAAAGGAAAAAAAAAATCAAGCATAAAGAAGGAACTTACACGTGAGAAATGTCCAAAGAATACTGCCCATTCCAAGGCTGGTGTAGTAAGAAGGCTTTCAGAGCAAAGGAGGCCCTTGGAACCAGGAGATATGGACACCACACAGGCTCTAGAAAAGAAAATAAATTTTTTAAAATCAAATTTTATAGTATAATGAAGCTTCAGCTATACGCTATTTACAGTGAAGTTAGCAGAGCACAGTGAATAAGTCTGGCGCAACTGGGAGGGTGTGTTCAACGTACTCACTGCCTGGGAAACAGGATAGAGCAGAAAGATTCTCTGTGCTCAAGTCTGATCAGTACAGTCTCTAGTCCCTTCTTGAAATTTAAATATTCTGTCTGGGATAAAACTGCTACTACTTGAATAAAAGAATCAATATAATGACTCAATAGACACCAATACAGCTGATTAAATATAATTTTACTTACTTACATTTCTTAAACCACTTGATATGTTTGCTTTTCTGATACTAAGCTAATGTGGCTCATCATCTTCAAGGTTGTCATAAAGGGATCAGGTGACCTCTGATCACTGGACTTCCCAGGAATCACTTATGAGGGTAGCCCTAGAACAAGGGGCTATCATCCTAGCATACCTCATTCAGAGGCTGCTTTACTTAGGACACTGATAAAACAAGGCTTATATATTTTTCAACATGTTCCAATGCAAAGAAACAGAGGGCCCAAAGGCTCCAATGCTCAGCAACTACGCTCTGACACTCTTTACTCCAACAGACTCGTCGTCTTTGAGGCAGTGTCAGGGCTCACTGTCCTTACAACTCAGTCTCATCACGCCTCCAGCTCCTGCAGAGCCTTTGTTTCATGACTCCGTGAATAGACAGGGTTACTTAAAATGGCTCAAATCCACCCACAGTGTTGCCTTCCCTAAGTGGCATATACAGACCTCAGACTATACTACACGCTATCTAGTCTCCAGTCCTATGGGCTAGTAAGCACTTGAAAGATGGTTAGGGCAATGAAGGAAATTAATGTTTTCTTTATTTAATAGAAATAAAAAACTGATACTTGATTCAGTCATCACTTTAAGTATGTTTGGAACAACCTGACTACACAGCTACTTTTTCAATTGAAAACTATATAAAATCTAGAGTTCAAATATTTTCACTGAAAATATGTCCTCTGAGTTCAGAAAACAAGTCATTTTATAATAAACATAAAGTACTCACTAGATTTTGCAGACTGAGTTTTTAGAAATGTAAAGTATAACTGAATCTTGGTTGTATATTGAAATGATAAAGTTTTGGATATACTGGCTAAAATACAATCTTTATTGTGAGTTGGGAATGACTGATACTTACAAATTACAAATTACCTCAGTGTAATAAACACTCAAGCTTTAACACATTTACTATGGGGCCATAATTCCTATGCCTTGCTGCTAGGTAGTTTGAACCAACAATGGTACTTGTTGGACTATCTTACTGGGCAGCTTTTTATTAATTTTATTAGTAAAAAGATGGATTAAAGTGACAGATAACGTTTGTACCACCAGTGGTATAACGTGTTCAGTGAAACAGTCATGCATTAACTGGTTCAAGCCAGTAGGAACATGTTACTTTATAAACTCACATTCAAAATAGACTGAAATGAAAAAGCAGCAGCGCTCACTCTAGAAAAGAAGAGCCTGTGACAAAATCCTTTCATAAGAACCCATACCAATTAACTCCTGTTCATCCATTCTAAAACACGTAGACTTCATAGACATCTCCAGGACTCTGATGCACCCATCATCTGATGCCAAGATCACTTTATCTGACGTGCACCAGTCCACATCCAAGATCCGAAAGGTCACATTTCTCCCACTTCTTAGACTGCTTACCATCTGAACCTGCAAGAATGAATTCTGTCATCACTGTCAGACAGAAAAGGAAGATGTCTATCTATCATTCTGGATTAAATGCTCATGGGATGTAGTGCCATTGCAAAGGCCCAAAGGAAATGCAGAATTGCACTGCCTGTAAAAAACTATTTTCTGCATGCAAACTGTTTTAAAGGTCTCTACCATAGCAATAACATTAAAGAATCAATGAATCATCTGTGGAGCTGTCACTTTTAGAACAGAAATACTATAAAAGTAAAACTTTTAAAACAGAATGATTTGTTATAAGAAGCTTCATGGACTTACACAGGTTTTTGAGAGTTTTTTTTAATTATGTTTGCAGTACACAATGATTACATTTATTGTAGAGAACTGGTACATGTACATAGTACATCTTAATTCTTTTTACATCCTCTTCCCCTTCCTTCCCTGCCCCTCCCTCCAATGTTTGATCCTATTATATAATTTTCATCTCCACCTCAGGGAAAGGGGAAATCAAAACCAGTTTCTGTGACTGGTAGCCCCATGTATGTCTCACCCTCACAATGCTGGGCCTACCTCTTTAGCATCCCAAACTTCAGTGCCATCGTTGTACATTGCTATGAGCTTTTGGTTTCCTTTGCCAGGGGCAAAACGAATCTTCCTCACCCAACTTCTATGTGTAGGTATTCCCCTGGGGGAAAATAAAAACAGAAACACTGATGTTAAGCAGATGTAAACAGCAGAAACTAGCTCTGCTTCTCATAAGGTCTGATGATAGGATAATCACTTTATATTCTGGGATAAGGGCCACAACAGACAGAAGGTCTTGCCCTTTAAAATGCACTACATTAACATCCCAGGATTTCTGCACAGGCCACTTGCAGGTAAGGGTCTACTGAAAGTGGTCCAGAACTTGGCTCAAATCTCTGCATCAAGTGACTAGGGTCTCACCATATTTACTGGTCTTGCTTGCAAATCACAAGCCTCCAGTGTTTTTGTTAAACAAAAATTTCATTCTGGATGAACAGTCATACCTGGAAACTCTGCCTCTCAAATCCCAAAAATTTAGGTTTCCATCTATATCTCCAAGCACTAACGTATCACCTTTCCAAGCAATGCAGGTAATACTACCCATACTTCCCTGGAAAACAACAGCAAGAACACACATAAATTTCACTACTGGTAAGTCATCAGAATAGAGAAATATTTTTATTCAATGGTCATGATGAAATAAAAAATATTTAATAAGGCTTAATTATAAAGGGTTTTACTTTGTTATGAGTTCCACTGAATTCTAAAATATAGCTACACAGTACATCACTTTCAACTATGAAGACACCAGAGATTGCAGTCTGGTAGACTGAGCCAGGTTATCTGAGCTATTTTGAAGAAGAAATACTTTGGAAAAAAGAAAAAAAAAGGAAAGAGGTTTTAGACCTAACTAACTTATTCCTTACTTCAAAAGGATAAACACTCATATCTTCTGGAAATTTCTGGAATAATGAAAGCAAAAAACCAGGGTTTATTAAAAGTTTACAGTTTGGCTATATAGGAAGCTGTGCAAAGAAGTTACATATAAAGCTGTAAGAATGAGATACTACTGTAATAAATCTAAAACAGAGGCAGGGAATTTGCATCTCCAGCAGGTACCCAGAGGGAGCGCCACTGGGACCTCAATAGCCCAGGCTCTGGAGTCACAAGGCCAGGCCTGAACCTCAGCTTTACCACTTAAACTTATGTGGGGCTTGGGGAACATTTATTTCACCTTTCTGTGTCTTGTATTTATCATTAATAGTGTAAGATAAGCTTATGAAACTTGAGTTGCTATTACTGTTGATAAACTCATAAAAGTACAGGCTGTAAAGCAAATCTGCACACTATAAAAACTTAATACAATGTTAAGCTATTAACTAATATCACTACTCAATTACTGTTTCTATTTACTATAGAAAGTTTATTTTTTCATTTATGGTATAATATAAAAATTCATATGGCATCTATGGTCAGTAGGAAAATGTTAGTCTCTGGCCATTAACAGACTAGGACTCACACCAAATATTGCAAAATCCTAGTAGCAAGACCCAAACAGAAGAAAAATTAATTTAAAAAAATCAATACTCTAATAAGTTCAATAATAAAAGGTTTAGTTATACTATGTAAATGAAATTCTGTATAATACAAAGCAACGTTCTCAGAATTTATTTCTATTTTCCTGACCTTACTAATAGAATAGTTAAGAATTTTCTCTTAAATTTACTTTTCAGCTTTCAATATGTTTAAATTTTAAATTCTACTTTTTTTTTTATCGGTACTGGGGATCGAACTCAGGACCACACGCTTGCAAGGCAAGCGCTTATACTGCTAAGCTAAATCCCCAGCCCCTTAAATTCTACTTTTTAACTTTAAAAAGTTATAGTATTAATTGATTAATCTACAAATCTCTATTACCAGCTTAGAACTATATTAATACAACTACACAGATAGGCAGACTTTCCACTTAAGAGTACTGACAAGACACAACCCTAAGGATGTGGTGTGCAAATACTTTGTGACTTTAAATAATCACAAAAGAGCCAAAGCAAAACCAAACTTCAACAGAGCATACTAGTCACATACAGAGCATCTGTTCCCCACATTTTTTTTTTTTTTTTTGGGTACCGGGATCAAACTCAAGACCTTGCACTTGCCAGGCAGGTGCTCACGCCACTGAGCTAAATTCCCTATATTCAAGATAGGACATACAAATGGTCAGAAGTAAGGCCAGCACAAGTTAGAAATACACTCTCATATGTTCCAATATTCTAAATATAGCAATCAACTGCACATTCTCTACATATACATAATTTAAAATGTATGAAATTTTCTCCTTTCTTTTACCATTTTTATATACTTTACAATTTGGGGGCCAAAATCCAGAGAGAAACCTTCAATTAAAAACAGATGTTAGTAGTTTACATTTGGGAGAAGGGTCTGATAAATACTGGATTAAAATAAACCTTTTACCTACATTTTACATGATAGTCACTGGAAAATATTAATTCCAAAAAGTAAATATAATAAGCCAAAACAATTTCTCACATACTATATAGGTGTTAATTTCCTCTCCCCAAAAGTAGTATGCTCTAAAATATGTACTAATTTCACTAGAGGGCTGAATCCTCAATAAGCTGGTCATGCCTTCAGAGAGCTATATCTAGTGGGGGAAAAAATAGCTGGCAGCAGAGACTTGGTATATCCTCACTTCAGGCATCCACAAAAAGAGATGGAATCTTAACCGCTTGTGGTACAATTACCAACCACAAAAGACCATTTATAAAAAGTAACACTTGTATGTCTAATGTTCTAAAGTCTAAAACTTTATTTGGAGGTAGCTGAGGGAACTGCCATCCCCCAAATTACTAGCTCAGATAACTTCAACTTTCAGTTTTAAGTGTGCAGTAATGAGAAAGCAAAGAGATTGGGTTATTTGTGTGTGTCACTGGGATCTTTTCTGGGGCTTTACAAGAGGAATTCTCACACAAAGAGTGCTATGAAGCAAACCGAGATTTAAGAATTCAATGTTACACTGCATTTGTATATCTGAACTCAAAAGACAGTTTTGCTTTCTACATATTTAAATTTCTTTCCAATTATAACTACCAAATAACAAACTTTTACATTTATATTATTATTTTCACCTTTCAAGATTCTGAAAATGCCTAGCAATAGTAGATACTACTGTCTCAAATGTGATTTATTCATATAATAATAAAAATTAAATCAAAACTTGAAGAGTTCTCTCACTTGTTACCTCCAACATTTTGGGGTGGAATGCCCTCAATTTTTCTATAGCTATTAATACAGTAGATTTGTTAGCCAGCCTCGAAGAGAGCCTCATTAATTCTTCCTTTTTGGTATTCATGACCGTAGGCAGTCACCTGTCATGAGCAGTAGAGCTGATGTGAAAACCAACAGTATACTAAGGAAATGCCTAAGGAGTGTGACTTCTGTAACTAGGTCATTTTAAAGACACCACAGTTACCGCTTTGCTGTCTCTTGGAGCATTCACACTGCGGAGGGAACCCGCTGCCAAGTCCTGAAAAGACTCAACCAGTCCTGTGGAAAGGGGCCCAGGTTTCTCCCCAAGGTCAGCATTAACTCAGAATGACCATGTGAATAAGCCATCTTTGAAGCATACCTCCCTGCCCCTTTTAACTTAAATGACTCTGGCAAGAAACACCTTGACTGCAGCATGTGACCCTGATGGCCTTCCATTAAAACATTCCCTTTATAGATGGCAATTTTAAACAATTTTAGACATTTCAAAAAATCCTCTCATACTTTTATTTAATCATTTCTTATTCCACCGATTAACTACAACCTGTGGTACACGTGTTGATGCAAATCATTAACTATAAAACATTAGAGGGCCGGGGATATGGCTCAGAGACAGTGCCCGCCTGGCAAGTGTGAGGCCGTGAGTTAGATTTCCAGTACCAAAGGGAAAAACAAAACAAAAAGAAAAAATACCTTAGAGTTAAGGGATTTCATGAAGAAAAAAAAAAAAAGCTATATATAAGGTAGTAAATGTTAACACTATTGTATCGATAACCTGATTCTGCTACCTGAAAATAATACCACACTGTAAGTCAAATCTCTCAGGAAAATACTTGAAATGGAAAAAGGATCAATATTGCAATCAGAGAGACCTAAGTTTCAAACACCATTCCATCATATAACTGCGCCTTGAAAAACTTACTTATTTTCCCTTGTTGACTATCATGGGTATAAGCATAAGTAATACACAGTAAATGTTTAATCAAAATAATTACAACACTACTCTCTAGCAGTAAGGGACAAGTTTATATAGTGATAATGTCTCCTTAAATAGTAAAATTTATGTATAATAAGGTTTTCTGAAGAAGTTTTTCAATCTAACCACGCCTTCACTGGGTATAGATGAACGAAATTCTTGATGAGCGAGCTTTAACCAAGGGTTAGACTCACATCTGGTGGGATCCGAGCACTGTCTTTCACAGAATTTCCTTCGACAGTCAGATGAAAAACTTGGCCATCATTATCTGTAAATACAAAGTGCTCCCGAGCAGAGATATTCTGACTAAGTTCAGATTTACTTTCTGCCTCCTGCAATAAGCTTTGGGATAGAGAAAAATTAGATAAAGACATTTCTTTCCCCGAGAGTGATACCCATAATTAATTAACCCACCCACAGGATAGATGCATTTACAGAAGAGCCAAAACCATTTTGGAAAGTCTGAAATGAATCTCGCCCGGTTAATACTGTAAAAATATAAATCAGCCCTAAAAATCATAAATGGGAGGGAGTTTACCTGGTATTTGTGTGTAGGGGGAGAGGTTTGATGTAAATTTAACACAAGCTATTTTTGCTGCAGAACTCAACACAGAGGGGAATCAACCTGATTTACTGTTGTGGCTGAAGCTTTTTATTTGTACATGGTATGGCTGGGGATAGTGCATAAATTTAGCTTCCAATACATTTTCTCTGGTGTGTACCAGTGATAGTGTGATCTTTGTTTAGCCTATGTTCATTTGTGTTTCAGAAGCTGAAGTAAATGGGCACTTAACTGATCATATTCACTGATGGACCCTAACAAATGGACAGTATTGCATATGTGACTGAGTACACCAAGCAATACAACAAACTTCAATAATTTGGGTATGTATTGAAACATGAAACAAAGTACTGTATGTTCAAAAGCAGTGTCCTCCTTTCTAAAGAAGATGTCTTTGGATGACACTTGTCAAATTCTCAGCTACGATACTGACAGTATAAATGATACTAGTAGGAACAGGAAACTCTACCTGATCACAGATGACTCAACAATACTCAGTTCTGTGTCAGAGACAACAGTCTGGCGGGCCATGGCCTCTCGGGTGGCAAGCTGCTTTTTCCTCAGGCTCTTCAAATTGTGAGACGGCGACCACTCCTGTGAAGCAAAGACAGACACACCTAGAAGTGCTAAGTTTCCTTTTTTATTTTCCTTCCAGAACAGAAGGACACATTCACCATTGCCTGGTACCACTTACTATTGCTGCACATGAATTTTTTTAGATTTTACCTATTTATTGAAACGCTGCATAACTTTAGTTAAACCTTAAGATAAAAAAGAAAATTAGTGGAAAGCTTACAAGAGGAAGTTCTGATGCTTTCTTTTTCACAAACTGAATTAATTCAATTACTACATCTCCTATTCCCCACTTCATTGTCTAGTTCTTACCTGTACGGGGAAAGAGAATCATGCTCCTCCCATTAGGAAGTGTTATCAGGGATTGAACCATCCCAAACCATTTGTTTTATTTATTCTTTTATAATCATGCCTATTCCAATGTATTTAATCCATTGTTGGACTAATAATACACCCAGATTCCTCTGAATGCAATCATGACAAATGACACTGCAGTGAAAATCCTTGCAAACATTCCTTTGTGGCCTAGAGCTCAGCAGCTGCAGCACAATGTCTGTGTTTGCCTGAATCCTCAGTGCAAAGGGGTTCCCTGCCTTATATTCTTCCCACCCTTGATGCTATCTGCCTTTCCAAGTTTTGTTAGTCTAAAAGACACACGATGCTTACTTTACTTTGTACAACTCTGAAAGCTGATGAGTTAAACATTTTTATGTGTTTGTTAGCCTTTCAGGCTTCTCTGCTATTCACTAATGTTCACATTGTTTGTTCAGTTTCCCATTGGTGATCCTGTTGTTTCGCCATTATGCTGAAGGAGTGCCTTGTTATTTTTTAGATACTGGAAGATTTATATGACAATAGCACCCTTCACCAAACATAAATCATTAATTGTGATATAATCAATTTTTTTCTTAGTTCGAGCTTGTAACATCCACTTTTACACCCAGGTCACAAAAATATTCTCTTAAATATTATTAAGTTATTTTAAATTTCATAGCTTTTTTCTTACATTTAGGTCTTTAACCTTGTGGAAACTTCTTTTGTAAGTGGTATTAGTTAGATACAGCATTTTTTTTTCCATAAGGTGAGACAATTTCCATAATACCATCTCCTAAGCAGTCTATTCCACTGATTTGTGTGTTTACTTTCTAAACATTCATGATTTGTTTCTCATCTCTTTATTACTCTAATTTTTATTTTTGTGTCAATACAACACTAGCATTATTTCCATAGTTTGTAATATGTTTTAGTATCAGTAGTGTAAATCAGCCCAATCTCACCTGCACCTAACACCTTTACTCTTCTTTATTCTTTTATAGACATTTTAGAATCTGTTTATGGCATCCTCAAAGTATCCAAATAAAACTTTAGCAAGAATTGCACTAATATTAAATTGATCTAAGAGTTATCTCCATTTATTTAGCTCACTTTCTTCAATACATATTTTTAATAAGAAAACACATGACAGTAATTATATCAATTTAAGAAAAGACAATTTTTAAAGAAAAACATTCAATGCATACATATATACTTAGATAATCTTGTTTTCAAACTACAACTTACCAAAGCAGTTATTGTAGGAAAGTTTTTGGACATTTCTCTAAGAAGGGTACAGGTCCTAACATCCCATAATTCCAGGGGTTTATCCCTGAAAACAACTGCCAAATACTGTCTAAAATAAAAAATAGAAATAAAATTACTAAATAAGCCATTTTTTGAAAAATTTTATCAAAAGTTAGTACAAATAAAAGGCTCAGCAAATTAAAAAAACTCAGATGACACATTCTAAGCACAGACAACTTAAACTACCATTCAGGTCCCATGATTAATAGTAGTCATAAGAAGGCCAAGCTCTCAGATAACCTTTGAAAGCATGTACAATCTCAAATCTGATGAGGTGACTGGTCAGGATAGTGGCTTGGGTTCCAATCCTGACTGCACAACTCACTTTAACCTTCTGGAACTTAAATTTCTCCTATCTGACATGGAAATTCTACATTTATATCAATAAATTGGTATGCAGATTATGGTAGCAATTAAATAAAAACAGGGAAATTTTCCATTAACCTACTACAGGAAGTATGCAACAATTGCAAATGTTTTACTCACTCTCTGTCAAGCCTAAAAGTACGTAATGAATCAATAAATGCAATTCAAGAAAGGTGAATTGACCAGTGATACCTTAGTAAGCAGTGAGGAATTAAAACAACGTTCACAAACACTGGCTAACAGGAAAGAAACAATAGTGTGGGAAGATTCCAGGTGTCAATGTATTAAAGGACTTAGATTCACTTAGGACAATGATGCTACTTGATAATAATGGGACTTCAGAAAAACTGTGTAACCTTTTTGAGTTTTACTCTATGTTTAAAAAATATTAATGCCAGCCATGTCTTCCTCACAAAATGTTGGATTAGTTTAAAAGATAAGAACAACATACACCAAGAGAGATTATACAAGCATAATATGCTATACTGTTAATTATATCTCATATAAAGGCATCTATATACAAGTTAAATGCTATAAAGATTCACTGTGAAAGAGAAGATCAGTTCTGACAACAGGGAAATGAAATTACAGACAGAATTACAAATGTGACAAATGACAAAAGACAGGAAAGGACACAATGTACTGGGGACTATGCTTCCTTAAATGCACAGATTGTGGAAATAATCATTAAAAAAAAAGACTAAAACATAAAGTTTGGATCACATTATAAAGACTTTAAATGCTATGCTAGGTAATGCATGGCTTTTTTTCACAGAAAACAATGAATCATGCTAAAAGTTTTGAAGTAGGGGAAACTAAGATCAGTTGTTTTAGATGTATGAATTCAGTAAGAATGTGCAGAGTTGAGACTGAAAACAGAAGAGAATGGAGTCTCAGACTTCAAAGAACTCTTGTTTATGTGAATTATAGCAAACAAAATTAATAAACTAAAAAGCTTTAATTCTTTTAAAATTAAAACAGAAAACAAGTAGCAAGATGATAAATTTAAATACAAGTCATACCAATAGTTATACTACATCAATAATTTAAACACTTCAATGAGAAGTCTGAGATTACGAGACAAAAATAAAAACAGGCCCCAATTATATGCTGTCCATATAATTGGAGTTGGTCCATAAGAAACCAACTTCATAAAGATACAAGATTACAACTATAAAGATGAAAAAATACATATGATGCAAGTATTGTCCATAAAAAAGCTAAAGTGACTATACTAATATCAGACAAATCAGACATTTCCAAAGAATAGTAATGAAGAATTTATTTCACAATAGTAAAAAAATCAACGAACTGAAAGGACATAACAATTCTAAAAATGTAAGGACCTAATAACAGAGTTTTAAAATACCCACAGCAAGAACTAGAATGTTTCAAAAGCAAAGTATATAAGTTAACAATCAAAGTCAGATATTAAAACATTCATCTCTCAGTAATTCACAGAAGACATACCCAGAAAATCAGTATGTGTACAGAACATTCCAATAACAATGTCAATCAAGTAGAACTGACAGTTACAGAATATTCTAATCAACACCAGCAGAATACACAACCTCTCAAGTGCACAAGAATATTCACTAAATATTCTGGGTCAAAAAAAGATTATATGAAATTTAAAAAGACTGAAATAATGTAAAACATACTCCCTAGTCACAACAAAACCTAGAAAATAACAGAAAAAAGTATCTGGAAAACAACCAAAGCATTTTAAAAAATATAGCTACAAATACACTGAGGAAATATTAAACTATTATGAGGTAAGATAAAAACCCCATATCAAAAATCGTAAGTTACAGGACAAATATTGCTTCTACAGCATTAAATGTTTATACTAAATTTCCAGGATTTACTATCCTGGAACAAAGTAAATACATCAGCTCTCACCACAATATTCAACACTTACTAGACATTATATTCAGTGTAGCAAAGCAAGAAATAAAGGACATACATATACAAAAGAAAGATGGAAAAATAATTTCATTAGTGTAACAAGATTGTCTATAGAGAAATTCTTAAGGAAATCTACAAAATTATTATTAGAATAATAATTAAAATTCACATGGTTACAAGTTACAAGGGCAGTATCAAAAAAGTAACTATATTCAGTATACAAATAATGAATAATTAGAAATTGAAACTGAAAAAAGAAAAAAATCCATTTTTAATGGCATCAAAGAAAATACACAAAAATAAATATGATTGTTTTGGTTTATATCTAGATGTCCCCTCCACGCTTCATGCCATCATACGTGGGGCTTCTTCAGAGATGGCTGGATCTACATTGTGTGATGCTGGGATTAAGGGTGTATGATTACTAAATTAGTCCACTGATTGGTTTGGCACAATTCTGGGTAGGATTAAGGGGGCCTCACCCTGGGAATAAGTGCAATCCACCCTAAGGGCAGGTAGTCTGATAAGATATAAAGGACAGGAAAAGGGTCACTGCTCACGTCTTGTAAGATCCTGCCTTCTGCCTGCCATGAACTGTTTCTCTTCTGCCATGTCCCTCTGCCTTGGAACCAGCTGAGTATGGACTGACACCTCTATAAACCGTGAGCCAAAATATAGCTTTCTTCTTTTAACTTTGGGTGTTGGGTATTTTGTCTGAGCAACAAAAAAAGGAACTAAGACTGTCACATTGAGACATATATACATAAAGCTATAAAACATTGCTGAAACAAATTAAAGAAGACTTAAATGAGTGGAGAATACAGTTGTTCATGAACTTCAAAATCTGTCAGGATAATTTTTTTCTACTCTGATATGTAGATTCAGTGCAATCTCTCTCTCTCTCTCTCTCTCTCTCTCTCTCTCTCTCTCTCTCGGTTTATTTAGTAGAGATCATGCTATATTTTGAATTTTAATTTAAAAATTTTTGAGACAGTCTTAGTAAATCACTAAGTTGCCCAAGTTGGGCTTGAACTTGCACAATAATCTTCCTCAATCAAAGCTCCAGCAAGACCTTTTGGCAAAACTGATATGGTGATGCAAAATTTATATGGAAGTACAAAGACTCTAAAAAAGCCAAAATAATTTTGAAAAATTATTAGGAACCTTACTCTTTCTTTCTTCTTTTGATTACTTTGTTTCAGCTTCTATTTTTAAGAATCTTTACATGTATTTTCCTTTGGGACAAAAATTCAAAAAATTTCTGGAATTTTAAGTCTAAATTACAAATAAGAAAAATGAGTTATTTCACTCAACAGCCCCATGGTTAGTGGAAGTAAAAATAATTTTGTAAGATAATTTTTTAAATTAGGTAGGAAGAATTTGTATCAATACAACTTTCACAAAACAAATCAGGTTGTGGGTTTTACCAATCTATGACATGCTAAGAGTCCCCTCTTTTTTAAAAGCAAGGCAAAGGTGACAGCAATTTAATTTTGTAGTTAGATATTTGCTTTAATGTTGCTGCACATCATTGTTATTACTATGAAACTTTACATATTTTAGCATATTCCCATTGTCTTACTTTTTTTTTAAGTCATGAGATTCCATTATGGTAACATCAGAGATTTCTTTAGGTTGACACTTACTTCAAATGCGATACTTTAATCATTTCGATGGGTGACTCATCATTGCCTCGTTCACCACGAAAAGCAATGCTCCTACCTTTAATTGCAAATATTAAAGAAAATATGAAAAAACACGTAAGAAACAAGAAGCCATATCAATGTAATTTGATCAGTCTTACTCTTTGCCTCCTATTGACTATTATATTTGCTTCTAAGCTATTTGTGATAATTAAAAGAAAAAATTCTCAAAATACTATGTTAATAATGATAAACTGCATGTATTTCGATTTGTTTTATGACAATAATTTTCATTTCTTGAAGTTTCTTAAATTCTATAACTCAATTTTAGAAATTTAGATATCATTTCCTAAATTTTAAAATGTCTACTGTAGTAAAGCAATTACCCACTGTAAAGATACTGCTTGTCTATTTAAAAAAATATAAAACATTTCCCTATTTTCAAACACTAAGCAGGAGGAAAAAACTCTTGATACAGGTATTTAGGTTTCCTGGATCTGTGCCAAATACTACCTAAGGTATTTAGAACATGTTTCTGCCAAAATATCTCTATAAACTGACATTAGGGACCAACGACAACAATACTTACACATGCTATACAAGAATTCGTTCCCGCCAAAAAGAAGCAAAATGTTTTTCTATAAATAAAAAGATAAATTCTACCTTATATCTGAGCAAATATGTTTTAATACCTTTTCTTAGGTCTTTAATCAAATTGAATAAAAGAATATAATCAGTTCAAAGATAACTAAATGCCTGATGGCATTTTTGCTAAATGCCATCAAATAGAATTCACTATTCATTATAAAATTATTTGAAATTGTCAACCTTTTATATTTCCAAGTTCTTTATTTTGAAACTTACTCGGTTATAAATTTTAGATAATACTGAATAAGTTATTTTACTGAAATGCTTTCTGTTGAGGCCTTCAAACTCCTAAATTAAGTTTCCATATTTAGTTTGCTAAAGAATATCAAGTGAACATTTGAACATTTAAAAATCACATTCAGTCTATAAGGTTTTTAAGCGTTTCCTACGAAGGCCTAAACTTTAAACAGAGAATCTAAAAGTCTGATTACAAAAAATTATTTTAATCTTCATCTTGCCAGGTATGTGGCACATGCCTGTAATCCAGCATTTGGGAAGCTGAGGCAGGAGAATGATGTGAGTTTGAGGCCAGCCTGGACTACATAAGCAAGTTCAAAGCGAGTCTGGACTATATGGTGAGATTCTGTCTCAAAATTAAAAAAAAAAAAAGGATCTTTTGTTTATATATAACAATTACTTAAAGTATACTGAGTTATCATATTTTTTATGACTATCTGTTCAGACTAATGTTATCCATTTTACCACATGCTTGTGTTAACAATATTTCCATAGGAACAGGGGTAAAAGATAAGACTTTTCTAGTGCATTATTATAGACAAAAAGAATGGATATGTAACTATAGAATATAAGAAAAGACTGCAAGGTGAAAGAAAGTACTTGGAACACTTTTATAAACAGCAGAATATATGACAAAACTATTTTAAATCTTTTAATGGTCTAACTACACAAACCTGTTGGAAGATCAACCAGCTGCAGTTCATTTCTCACTAAACCCATATTGTTTGGTGTTGAGGTAGCAAAGGAAAGAAAACCTGTCAAACTTGTCCATTCAATACCCCTGGAAAATAAAAAAAAAATATTAATTTAATAACTTTTTTGTTGGAAAAGTTTTATTTTATTATTTTATTTTATTATTTTTGGTAGCAGGGGATTGAACTTATGATCTTGTACTTACCAGGCAGGCATTATACCAGTGAGCTATATCCCCAGCCCTGGAAAAGCATATTTTAAAAATAAGGTTTTCTTAAAACCTAATTTTATTACAACCCTAAGACTCACCCCTCAAGTGTTGTTAGTCATAAAATCGGATATTAGCAGGCCTGGAGACAGGCAGCTTTCTAACCACTAGCTATTGATAAAATCCACCCAAACTTGTAGTTTCAAGAGATTGTAACATCATCTGAATGACTAATAAGGTCCTGGGTCTGTAAAAAGTTCAGACCATGTGTGAGAAGTTAAAAACAAATCCTCAAGGTCACAAAGCAAATTGAAGGAGACATCCACTTACTGAGTAAACAGGGACCTACTTCTCTCTGAAGGAGGTAAACATAGCCCGTTTTATTTATGCAACAATGATTTCAGAAAAAGGAAAGGATTATTAAAGCACCCCTTAATCATGTACAGTAAATGTAACCTGAGATCTCATTCAGTACAACTGCCATTTTGGTCCTTTCCAACCTTCGTGCCTGAACATGTATTCTCTCTCTCTGAAAATCTATCAAATTTTCAATAAACTCTATCTGTACTCTAGACAATGGCCTACATGACTTATCTAAAATCTTCTGTCAAAGACACAAAGAATTGAGGTGTCTTGTCAGTTCCTTGAAATGCTAAGACCTGGCCCTGTTAGAATCTTTCTCCCTGCTAGCACTGTTGCTTGAAATCCAAATTAACTAACTGGCATCACTATCTCTGGACACCGGGGATTCCTCCCTTGGCATTTTCAAAAATGCCCCTGTTAAGCATCAAGTATAGGCTCATGAATTTTTAAACACTAGGAATACAGGTATAAATGAGTTCTTCCAAAGCTTGCATTGTAGCACACAAGAGCCATTATGGAAGTGCATTCTGTATTATCTATGAGAAAACAGACTGTTACAGAGTTCAACAAGAGCTGTTTGGGTCTCTCATAATCTGGTCTCAAGAGGTAGGCAGGGCTTCCTAGAGAAACTGTTAGAGCTGAGACTCAAAGGGCAAAGTGGGTTTGACTCTAAGCTGGTATACTGACACAACACAACAAATAACTGAAAAACATTGTTAGACTGCACTCTCTGAAGGGAGATAGGGATTATGTCACACCTCCCCAGGCATGTGACAGCACTCAGGAATTTTGTTAGATCAAATGAATGATGTTTGAGAAAAGCCCAGCACTGTGCTCCTTGTGTCATGCATATTCACAGAAATGTGTTCTCCTCTATTTAAGACGTCCCAGAATACAGGCTATAACAGAACATGAGGTAGCTGCTTATGTTCTATAACCTACAGCATAAGCATGTTGCCTTTGAGCGGATGACAGGAGCAGCTTAAAGAACCCATTCCTAACGAAGAGAATAAAAATCAAGTTGGACTCCAAAGTGGGTTAGATAAGGAGGGGATTATTACTCAGAAGAATGAAAGTTCTTGTCAAACACGGCTGAGCTCTACTGCCCTCATGACTAGAATACTATCCTCTGCATCTAACTATGTCTTGAGGGCTCTAAAAGACTAATAGCAGCAGCTCGCTTTCTGTTCTCGGATTTCTTACTGTATCAGATTTCTAACCACTGAACAACTGTAATGTTTGAATTTATCAGCAGGTATCTGGGGTCCTGACTCCTGTGGGTTCCTGCATTTAACCACCTACTGAGTACACTACAGAGGCCTCTTCTCAACACGGACAGGTAGTGGGGGACCCACACTTCTGAAGGTCTTAAAGTTTTAAGATTCTTCTGCAAACTTACAGACAAAACAGATCCTTTTACTTTCTACTAACAATTTAATCAAACAATGCTGGGTCCATCAACGTTCTACTATCCATATAAAATACTATTAATAATTTTTGACATCAAAAATAGTATCAGGCTATGTTATTTTAAATTCAGCCATGGAAAAAGACACAGACTAATAATTAAAGAATATTAACATGTACCACTCCACTTTGTTTACTTCTAGGTATTATCCACTAAATTATAAGCATCAGTCTTTGTTCAGAGGTATACCGAAGATGTTCAGTAGATGCTTGTATCACTAGTTAAAACATCATGGTTTTTAAAACACACACACACACACACACACACACACACACACACGCACACCCCTACCATTTGCAGCTGTATAGTCCCTGGCCACATGTATGTACAAGGGAGAAAAACAACTTTCTAAAAGTTAGCCTTAACTTGCACATAAAAACCTAGAATGTGCTGGGTTTATTGCTAATCAGTTCTGAATTTTTTATAACACATCTGTGAAATCTTCATGATGGCTTTTAATTGTAGTACTAAAACTGCATTAACTGAAACACAAAGACAGCAGGATTTTAGCAACCTCTTGAGTAGCATCTCTGAATATAAAATGACTTATCTTCAAAATGGGAATTAGAAAATGGAAATTCATATGCAAATAGAGGGGTTGTGTATAATCATACACAATACTAATCTGTGTGAGTAGCATATCCCGTAGTGTTAGGTATTTAATTCATACTTTATAAACTACTGTAGTGTTATTCAAACATAAATATAGTATGTATAAGTCATTTATGTAATGACATCTAAAACTCAACTGATCTACATTAACAAATCTTACTTAACACTAATATTTTGCTGATAAACTAGCCATTGAAGGTTTCAGTAGTCAGAAACAAAGTGACAATGTGCTTGATTTTCCAGAAGCATGGGTCAAATTCTTAGCATGAATCTTGCTTCAGTTATCATTTTCTTTTATTGTCAACATGATTCTCACTGATCTGTGGACATTTTTAGCAGGAGATCTTGCACATGTAATATAAGAGCTCAGGTTCTGAAGCTTGAAAGGTCCAGAATGAATTCCATGCAATTCTTTCATAGATCACTTTGCGATTCTGTTTCTTCCGTTATCAATTTGAAATATACTACTAGCTACCCATTAGCAGTATAGTGGGGATTCAGTGACAGGATACATGCAAAGTATTGACATAATCCTTAGGACAAGAACTGGTTAAATGAAGAGTTTGGGCTGGTTGGTATTAGCCATAAAAGAAAACACTACATAAGGTGAAGAAGTATCAAGGACAAAAATGTAGACAGGAATGCAAGGCAGAGAGACATGAACAGCAAAGACTACTAGAGGAAGTATGCACCAGAGTGACAAGCTGCAAATCCTGTATCAGAGGAGAAAGACGGTAACAGCCTAGAAGAATATATATAAAGAAATATTTTTGTTGGTGCATCCCTAAAGCAAAATGCTTTTGAAAATATTACTACTCCATGTGAATGTATTTGTGAAGATACTGGAGAGATACAGCATAAAGTGGCAACAAACAGGCACTAAATATTGCAAAGCAATCATTTGAAAGAATAAAGGTTTGTAAACCTTTCAGGCATTTCCAGTACAAAAGTTGTGATACTCAAATGGTTAACCCTTCTCCATTCAGAAAATGCATTTACTGAGTGAGTGAGTACTGTATTCACTAAAGGTTCACTGAGAATCTTAATGTACACATGAGACCTACAGTTACGTAATGTGCAGAAGACAGAAAACAGCCTTTCTTATACTTTCATTTAAAGATCATTGAAAAATACTGGAAACTAATATCATATTGTATGAAACTATAATCTATCACTGAAAGGGCAAAAGAGGAAAACAGCATAGTGTTCAGCAGAATAATGCTATGGAGTAGGCATGCAGAAACACGAGGTACTCTTCTGTCAATTTAGGCTTCTCTCATAGATCTATGCACACACAACACTGATATCCAGATTACTCAAATTAAAGAATAAATGCTATACAATTTTAGGTCTTTTATGATTGTGTTTAAATAAAATAAAGTCTCATTAATAATTCAAATGGCTTTATTAAAATGTTATGAGCAATCCTAATGATCAATCTTCATCAAATTGGAAAATAACAAAATCTGAATAAGGGAACAGTGGTTTTAGATGAGAAAGCAATCTGGACCTCAGGAGAAATAAATAACACTCAGCAATAAAAAAATTTCATTGCTTATGTGCTTTACAAAGCAAGCAATTAGTACTCATTCTTGATTAACACAGCCATTAGCTAGACATGAATATTTATTATTCAAACTTTTCAAACAATTACCACTGCAGATACCATTACAAAGTATTCAGTGCAGCAGGCTATAAGGAGTTTCTTCTGGTATTACCTATGATTTTAAAGTCAAAGTCACAAGGACATACTCACTTGACTTCACATGAGTGGATGCTTAATTCCTTGTGCAGCAGGCCGCTGGTAAGGTGATACACCAGGACAGAACCATTACTTGTGCCTACCAAAATGATGTAACAGAAGAATACTAATTTAGTGGTAATTCTAATTCTTTCCAACAAACAACAAGTCTCTTCTCAAAATTTTAATCATTTTACATTTATCTTCTATGAAAGTGACCCAATTTATGTGCTTACAAAATGTATTTCTCTTACCTCTTCCCTATCAAAAAAAGGCCTAATTGCATATATGCTGAAATTTTACCTACTCTAGGGGAACAGATTTCCATAAAAGATTTTAAAAGACAAAATCAGTACATATAACTATTTGAAGTAGCACTTACCTAAGCTTTTTTACACATGGGAGTTATATATTTGAGATTCAGAATGTTTATTGTTGCTGGTCCTGATAAAACAGAACCTAGTAAAGCTCATTAACCAGTACTTTTTTTTTATAATTATTGTTTTTGTTTTGTCTCATATTAAATAAATCACAACAAGCCAGTAAAATTTGGTGGCTAAATGTGCCTTTTGTAATTATATCTTGAGTTCATGTTTGGGGTCTGTATTCTTGGGTGAGTTACTTGTCCAACACTCAATCTCTGTTTTTACCTCTTTATGAAAAGAATAATAGAAAAATCTACATGTTTACGATTAAATGAGGAAAATATACGTAAAGCACAGCATTTCACACAAATTAAGCATTGGATTAACCAGTATTAACCTGGTTAGTGAGTATTTGTTATCAATGCTTAAGTTCTAGTCTTTGAAGTGTCTTTATAAATTAAGCCAAGAAAGTGAAATGTATAACTGAACAATCATTTTATCAATGTACATTAAAGAATTAATGTATCCAACAAAGCAACAGAATGGAAGCAAATCTAATCTCGTCTTACTTGCTGAATAAAGCTCCAGAAATCTACATAACTATCCTAGAAAAAGAAACTATATGAGTGCCTGTATTTATCAGCTATTTCATAATAATTATTCTTGGTACATGGCAGCTGAATACTGGAAATTTTCAATTGCCAAATCTTCATAATGACCAAATGATTTCTACATTCTGTAAGTTTTGATGATTCTGAACATAGGATGACACTCTAAGGGCACCACTAGGAGTAATTCTGTAGCTGAACTCTGATTATCTTGTCTAGTGACTTCAGGCTTTTATTTTATATTCTTTGTTTCTAATTTGTTATACTAAGTTTAATAAATGATGAAGTTCACTGTACATAGTACAGTACAGCTTTTTTTCAACAATGGAACTCTCAGACCTTGGCATAGTTCTTACTATACAGCTACAATAAGAATTTTCCAAGAAACTGATAAAATTCCAATTGACAAATTAGGTACATTGACATTGTATATGCATGTACATGTAATGAACATTGAAAAGTCTTAACTAAAATCTCTATAAAATGTTATGTATGACAAAAATTAAACATTTCTGCAGTTATATAAATCTGAACACATGTACACACAGATTAATCAATCTTTATATTCAAATTCCTGTCAAAAGATACCCACAGAAAAACATGAAAATTTCAAAAGAAATATCCAAAGGAGCCATGAGTATTCACAAGTTAGCTACCAAGCTACATAAGACACGTTGGCTATAAAACAAATGTGGCCATATTTTCATTTAGAAAAAAAAAAAAAAAAGATTCACAAGTCACATATTCATAAAACTTGGGAAGAAAGAAGCCAACCAACAGTATCATAGGATAAAATGTTTAAAAGGTTTTAATTTTTGGAGAAATGTGTTTTAACTTTACATAGGTAAGAACAAACTAAGTTTTCTTTTCTTTGTAACGAAAATTAGGTTCATCCTATTACTACGAAATTAATGTGAAAGAAAGTTGAAGCTCACCATATATTTATATCTAAAACATAAAAACTTGCAATTTCAAACCAAAAAGCAAATCTGAGTGTATGGAAATCACAGCCTATGTAAATAATGGGTAATACACAACTCTTAGCAAATGAAGGCAATTATTTAACTCTGGCTACATTATTACTTAACAAAGACTCAATCAAAAATAAGTAATGGGTTGATCTGTAAATAAGACAAGGAAGCCGGGGATTTAGCTCAGTGGCACGAGAGCCTGCCCAGCAAGTGCAAGGTCATGAATTCGATCCCCAGTACCAATAAGTAAATAAATAGATAGATAGATTGATAGATAGACAGATGGAAAAGGAGTCCTGGACTCATCATCATACAGGGACTAATGTCTGAGAGTGGCATTGATACTATCAAGAGACTTGATGGTCCGGTCCCAGGTATATGAGTTTCACTAAGATTAAAAATATGGTAACTGGAGTAAAATATAAAACTATAAAAGTTGCAAGATGAGTATTTACTTACACAGCTTCACTCAGCCTGTTCATTCTTTTAAAGCATCATTAAACAGAATAAAAGTTAACCAAACATCTTACAAAATGACATCTGGTAACCAAATATCTTACAAAATGAGTTTTACAAAAAGAGCAGGTCACATACTCACCAACAGCAAGTAGTGGCTGATACATCTTGATGTTTTTTGTAGTCAGGGGTGGACACATACGGATGGCAAACTGTGGGGAGGGCAGTCCTGAAAGCAGGCCTGTTAGCAGGAATTTCAGATGCACTTCCTGCAGAACGGAGCCTTTGGGATGTTCTTCCCCAGCAATTGCACTTTGCCCTAATTTGTATAAAACACAGAGATACATTAATATAAAGTATGCTGGCCTCAAAGACTAGGAAACTCTTTAGCGGACACGGTCTTTGGTTTTGGAAGCAATGATGTGATATAAGCACTCTAGACACTATAGGTAGCAGGGTCACTGTGGCCCTGCACTTGGCTGTAGAACTAACTCACATAAGCTTACACTTCAAAGGACAGATTATTACATAGCACTGCCATCCAGAATTCAGAAGCGAGGTCTTCTAAGAAACAGTTTTAGCTAAGTTGCTAAGTAGGAGGGTCCTACACAGAGAATTCAGAATACACCAAGAGAACCTGGGTTACAGGAAACTTCCTGTGGAGTGGGATGTTGCAGAATATCCCCATCTTGCTACCTTTCCAAAGGGTTATGTTTTAATCAGTGGGACTCTGTAAAGTGTACATAAATTGGGAATAACAAAAAGCACATTTAAAGAACTCATTTATGATGGAGAGCCTCAAAAAACTAGGACTGGAAGTTCCATTTAATCCAGTTATTTCCCTCCTGGGTATTTTCCCAGAAAAATTGAAAAGGTTATGTCACAGTCATATATGTGCACCCATGTTCATAGCAGCACGATTTGTGACAGCTAAATCTTGGAAACAACCAAAATTCCCATCAACTGCAGAGTGGATGAAAAAAATGTGGTATTTTTATACAATGGAATATTACTCAGCTATAAAAAATGATGATCTTGAGGCCTTTATAGGTAAATGGAAGCAACTTGAGAACAATACTTATTAGAGAATAAGACTCACATTAGTAAATATCACATTGTCTCTCTAGTGTAAAAAATAATAAGAGCGGACAGAATAATGGTATCCAAAAAGTATAACAGATATAAAAGTATAATAGATATAATAGATATTGTAAAAGTGAAAGGGAAGTAAAGTTCTCTAAAGGATATAATGGTATGTATAGTGTGTAAAATGACCATATTACTGAGTGTTTGTTAGATCATTGAACAGAAGAGTTTGCACTGTCAATGTTTAAGTGTCTAGCCACTTTTTATGCTTTGACTTTGTAACTTTACCAACTATTGTTAAGTTAACAATATGTAATGTATCAACTAGCGATTTTATGATGTTAATTTTCTTTTGGAACTCTGAATTCTACTTTTCTTCTTGTTTTTTCTATTTTGTCTTTTCAAATTTTCTTTTCTTTCTCTCTTAAAATAATAAAAAAAGATCTCATTTATGACACCTAAAACGAAGCCAATGAAGTTACAAAGTATAAGCTCATAATTAACTATTATATATAGTATAAAACTACTAAAATATCATATACATAAACTGTCACTAACAAGAGTTAAATCACATTATTTTCAAATAAATTGTTTTTCATAGGTGTGAAGTCTCAATTAAAATTGTTCTAAAAACTGAATATAAAGAGTATAGTAAAATTAAGATTGTTCACTTAAATAACTTCTTTCCTATAAACCACTATCAAATATTGGAATTGACTTGCCAAAAATATATTACAAAGAACATGTATGAATAGACACATAGACAAACAGACATATATACACTGTGAAAGGTGAGTGGGTGATAGTAGTATAATTTGAGATTATAAAGTTCTTTTAGTAATAAAGTTATGTTAAAATCCTTAAAATAAATATTGAAGTCATAAATTTAATCTAATTAAAATGATTCATTAGACTGGCAATACAATTGATAGTCCCTTACTTTGGTAACAATTGATGGGCTGTTAAGGAAAGGAAAGGTTAACAGGTAGGTATGATATATACCAACACTATGAGCTTACAGTTGACTCCTGGAAACTGCCACATTTTTCAAGCATTTTCCATAAGAGGCAACTCACAAGGCAGGGTAGATTAGGTCCTAATAAACAGCTGCCTTTATCCAATGAATATAAATCAGCCTCTGTATTTAACTGAATTGCTTTCAATTACCACTAAGTACACAGTGAATTTCAAATTAAAAGTTTAATTAAAAGTTTTAATTAAAATGTTTTCAAGTGACAAAGTTTTATTTGTTTAACATTTTTAAATCACTGCATTGTCAAGAACTGCTGCTGCACAGTCTGTATCCTTTTGTTTTTTAAATACTATAATTTACATTAGAAACCTAAAAAGCATAAAATTTCTAACTCCTACAGGTAGATTACTAATTAGTCCTATTCATGTGTATTTATAATTTTTTTCAATTTAATATTTTACATTACAAATAGACAAGGTCAATTAATTCGGAAAATTGTGTTACTGATAAAATATATTCTGTAAAACTAATAAATGTCTAAACTTCCCCGTATGGATTTATGTCTGGATAGTAGAAACAAAGAATTTTAGACATAAAGGTTGTTCTCACTAAGCAAAGCACTCTATCACTGGTGGGAATCATGACAAAGCCAAGGCCATAAGAGGTCATGGTCTTGCTCTAAATGACAGTGGAGCAGCCAGAACTGGAGGTCACACCATGGAGCCAATTAAAAAGGCATGAGGACTAGGAACTCATAGTGACTTTCCTGTCCACTGTCGCATGGTTTGGGGCAGTTTTTGAATCTCTCCGGGCCATAGTTCTCACAAATATTAAATGTATATAATGTTGTCTAATTTACAAGGTTGAAGTCAGATACTATGTAGACTATTTATGACAGCACTTCAGGCAGAATTAAGCACTCAAGGTCATGTCATCAATCTGATTAAGGTAATACTCTTTGTATTTAGTATATCACCTACACAGCATTTAAACAAAAGACCCATTCAATAATATTCATTCTCAACTACACTATGGAAGAATAAATAATAATAAGACATTCTTTATAAACCACACCCACAATTTCAAAAGAATTACATGTCAAAATTAGCATATTTATAAAATATCAGTTTCAACTTCTATAATATTTGGAATCACAAATCTTCATATACATATGTATGCTCCTAATAATTAAATAACTGAATATTCTATCTACAATTATTTGCTGAAAGAAGCCTCAGTTAAGGAATTTTAAAAGTTCATACCAGAAAGTTAAAATAATTTTTCTTATATTGCTCAGCTACTTTAATCTTCCAGCTAATATTAACTGCACATCTAGACTACAGATGCTTGAGAATACAAAATTGAATCAAACACTGTCCCACCTTTGTAGAGTATGTAATTTGTTGGAAGAAAGAAAAGAGAAAAAATACACAATTATAAGACAGTTGATAACTCTTTGGAACTACACTGAAATCAGGCAGAACAGATTAAAGGAAGCAACACAAGTTAAATTTTGAATTGGGATCATCAAAAAAAGATAAAGAGAAGGCATGTACTTAATTCCAAGTCAAGGGGCCAGTGAGTGCATAGGCCCTGAGAAGGTGGGGGCTGCTCAACAAGGATTCTAAACCCAGAATCCAGATTCCTAAAACCATGTTTCATTACAATCAGCTTCTCAGGAACAAACATTTTCTAATCCTAACAATCATAATGGCTATCTATGCTACTTTACACATGCCCATATTTAAACATTTCATAGCCTTCTGATTTAAGAAACAGTAATTCTCCATCTTAGCTTCTCAAGTATTAACTTTGACTTTATAAGAATTGCAAGTTGGTGACTATTAATTTTTCCCTTCAAAAAGAATATGCGACATGAAAGTTAGAAGAAAAAAGAAAAAAACTTACCTATCATGTTATCTAGGGAAAGATCTGGGAGCTTATTTTGTAGTACTCCTACAGGAATTCCACAGAAGGACACTGGTGAATACAAAGGTGACACACCAGAACTACTGTGAAGACATAATAATTAGATGTTTCACATAATATTTAAAACCAGGATTACATAGTAAGAACTCAAAATATTAATTCCAGATCATGGTATTCCACTTTTATTAATGTTAACCATAGGTTAAAGAGCTCTGGTAGAATTTACATAATTATCTAATAATCTAAATCTTTAATTATCTACTTAAAATATTTTTACAGAAAAAATGGCCTATTTTTATATGATTCTGGTAATCTTTTAAAAAACAAAAAGGTAGCAGAAAAAAAAAATACAATTCTATTGGTCATTTACCTGTTTCTTGAATTTCGACTGCACACAGCAGATCTGAGCTCCCATATCATGACCCTGCCATCACTCACTATGAGAGCAGCTGCATTCTCATTGACAGGACAGCACACCATACTGAAGGGACGGACAGTTTTTGTCACCCTGATTGCATCACACTGGCTTCGTAAATCATAGGTAAGTTCCTGAACAGGATCTGGATCTTAACATAAAATTGTTTTAAGTATCAAAATCACTACAATTGCTTTCAACATAAATAAAACCTCAAGTAAAAGGAAATCATTCTTTTAGTAATGAAAACTCATAATAACTACACCTTTTACAATTACTACTGATTTCTTCAGAATATAAAAATAATTCACTTAATGATTACACACAAGTTTAATTTCACTTGATCTTAGCCAAAAGGCTGAGAAGCGATACAAGTTTAATTTCTAAATTAACTATAATGAAGATATCCTATTTAAAATTATTCTAAAAATAAAATCCTTTGAAAAAAGATCACCAGCAATATATGGTTAAATAATAAATAGTACACCATGAACTATCAAAAGTGCACTGTAGACTTATCAGTGGTCTACAGTAAATCTAAAAATACCTATACTTTATGAAAGACATGAAAACTGTTTTCCCTTTATTCAGTGCATCATTTCACAAAAAACATTATTTCTATTCTCCAAAAATAAGACCTGATAGCTGAAAGCCTTGGAGACATATTAACATTTATCACTACAGTGGACACTCCAGAAGCAGACAAGTCAAGGGGGTATAAAACCAAATACATACAAGGTTGGACTTAGATCGGAAAAAAAGATTTATAAAAGGTACCATCTACTTTGTCCATGGACCCAATCAAGAAAGAATCATAAAGTACTAGTCTCTGTGTTATTCATAGGAGTTACACTGCTATAACATTAAAAGATTGATCTTGGGCTTGTACTTTTTTCTTAATGTGAGAAAATACTTCTTTATTGTTTTATCACTCAATCTCAGTCATGGACTATCATCAGTGTGTATTTCACCAGTTAAATTAATAGTTCCTGAGAGTCGCACTGTAAGCTGTCTACCAGTGAGTCATGTCTTGTACCTAGTTTAAGGGCAGGCAGACCCTGTGGCCACTGCTTGCTTCTACCAAAAGAATATGGCAAAGGCCGTGGAACAGTCACTCCCCTGACTAGGCTATTTTACACAAGTCATGATCAAAATATACAATGAATGTTTACATTTTAAAACATCTGTCATAGTAAAAGATACATTGGCATTAATCTCCCTCTAAGATACTCCCCCACTTCAAAACACACTCATCATGCTTGCCACTTTCTTAAGCAGTTCCGAAAATCTTCTTTCATATCTAAGAAAAATATAATTAGCATCATTGTACGATCTAAACCTACCTGGTTCATCATTTGAAGTGGTAACAGTGCTACTGTAAGATCTTCGAACACGTAGAGTTATACAACCATTTTCATGTAGGCAAAACAAACCATCACGCTGAAAGCAGGGTATTACCTTTAAAAAGATGATATATTTATTTCTTAAAAACACGATGGATTATTGAAGTATATGCTGTAATTCAAATTCATATTTGTAATTCAAATTTAAATTCATATTTAGAAAATATGGGCAAAAAACCCTCACAATAAATGAAAATATACACATAATCCTCAAGCTTTAAAACAAATTGAACATTTTTAAAATCCGTTAATAATCCTTAAAAAAAAAAAACTATCTTTACCCATGTGACTTAAATAGTTCAGTAAACATCTCAGGATAAATTAGAAGAATTTGTAAGGCAAACCAAGTCAATTAAAAGTTCAGAAAAATAAGAAATATAAAATATTACCATTAATCTTCCAATAAATAAAAAAAGTAGAACTAATCACTTTTGGAAAAATTAGTTTTTCTCTAAACAAAATTCATCATAACTTTTAGAGACGTAATTTATAAACTGTAGATACCTGTAGAAATGGAACTCCTGTTCGTTCTATTGCAATTACACCAACTGTTTGATTCACCTCAAGGTCAAGGATTAAAATCTCTCGAGGATAGAGCAACAACATGTGATTCCTCTTTGAAGGCAGATATGCCAACTGGAGGCAATCATTGAGAGTTACAAATTCAGCACTGAAAAAGTATCAGGATAAGTTAGTATCAATATTAAGATTTAATTTACATGAAAAAGATCTAATAAAGGATTTAATGTTGTACTTTTCACCTAAAATCTGTCAGTGAGAATGTACAACCACTTCCTGAAATACGCAACATGGACTGGCATTTAAAGCTTAGATTTCTACTAAGTACCAGAATCCAAAGTACGACAATACTGAGTAGGCACCATTGTTTCTAAACTTTTAATATATTTATTGTAAAATAAGTAACGGTATTATACTAACATTTGTAAGATAGTTTTATTTGCTTTTTATTTTGCAAACAGAATTACACTGTTGAAATTAAGGCTCAGGATTAAAACATAAACATTTAGGGTAGCTAGGACCACTGTACCAGAATTATTGAACTTATCAAACTACTGTATCTTTATGACCTATAGCAAGTCACTAACCTAACGTTCATTCACTTTTTTTTTTTTTTTTTTTGCAGTGCTGGGGATTGAACTCAGGGCCTCACATGCATGCTAGGCAAGAACTCTACCACTGTGCTACATCCTCAACCTACCTCATTCACTTTTAAGTTTAAAACATCTCTTTTCAAACAAACTAGGGCATAACATTCACTTATATCACATTTCATTCATCTTTTATCTGTTGTATAAATAAAACAAGTATAACTACAAGAATTATAAAGAGACAAAAATCATTTGAATGACCTGTGATCACTGCATATATTTAATCATTTATATAATCTTTTATATAAATTTCAATAAAAATAGACACAGTTGAGCATTATTTTATTTTTACATAGAAGTTTTATTGAAAAGTTTTGATATTTAAAATAATTAATAGATTTGTATTTCATTAAAATTCTGACTGTCATTTCTTAGTTTGGTGAGCTTGAATACTGAATTTAAAACAAACAGGACTAAGGTTTCCTCATCTATACAATGGGAAAGACATTATTATGCAGGACTGGAGTAAGAGTACTAGATAATGAATTTACTTGGACCAGTTCTATTTGAAGGGATAAATGATGTACATATAATTCAAGATGCACATTACTCACATAACAGAAAACATACCAGTCATTAACTTTAAAACTATTCCTCCTGCTATGTAATTATTTATGATAGGGAATGCACAAAATATAGAAGGTCTAGCAAGATACTTAAGAACCAATTATAAATTATCTCCACAGTGTGGAAAATTTAACTAGTAAATTTAACCAGTTTATGACTTAATATATGAAAAGTAATATTTATTCATAAATTCAAAATGTATTAATATGTTTTTTACCATATATTGTTAAGTAATTACCAACAAATGTCTAAATAGAATAATCTGAGCGTGTTAAAGATAAAGGCTATCTTAAATGCAAAAAACAAAAGCCCAACCACTAAAATATGATAAGAAAAAGACAAAAATCTACTTCTAAAGCATAAATTAGTTACTTGAAATTTCATTCAGTTGCAATTTCTTAAATAGCAATATCGCACATTTTCTGAATGAGTGGTTAGAACCACTACATTAAGTACATGTGTTACTGTGTGTTAATTTTTATAATAATTCTATGAAATAATTTAAAGTCCCATATTAGAGATGGGAGACTAAACTTTGCACAAGATTAAGGCACTGTATTCAGAGTCATCTAAGTACTGCTAACCCCAGAACTTGTTTCTTCAGCTGGGTAAGAAACATCTTCACCTGCATAAAAAAGACACCTATATTTTACTAATAAGACTTGATGGAACTTAAGTAGAGAAAATGTATTGAAATGGAAATCCAGCTTTTGTTTTTTAATTTTTCATGTATTCAATAATTATAACTTTATAATCATCTTATGTTTTCAGAACTAAAAATCAGAAGTGAAGAATTTTAATCTGTAAAATTTAATGGGAGAATTTAAGCAAATAGTGGAAGCAACAGGACTGCATTAAATGAATTGATTTCCTCCTAAAGGAGAAGACAAAAGAATTTTTTCCACAATAAATTTAAATTTAGAAATGAGAAAGACAAGATTTATCTTCTTAGTGCAGCTTTGAAAATGATCATTTCATATGAAATAGATGAATATTGTTAGTCTTACACTTGTTACTTACCTAGGTTTCTCTTGAGTGATTAAAATTTTTACTTTGTTAAGAGCCTTCTTGGCTCCTATGGCTGCAGCCAGCTTGTTATGAGCTGGGCTGGAGTGTGGGCTGGAGATGTACACCTTTTTCCCAGGGCCTGAGGGAGGCTTGGATGGGGAGAAGTCTGAGATGAACACAATGCCTTCACTGGTGAGCACTATATTGACAGAAGCATAACTGATTAAAATGTAATCACATTAGCATAGAGTTTTATTCTAATACAATTTGAGAGCAAGATAATGATAATTCTAACAATATAGAAATGGCAGTGTTATACAGTCAGAGCATGACGGGAATATTCTCCAAGTTGAAGAGAAACAGGTGGTCCATTACAATTCATCACAGGTTTCTAAGTTCAGAATTCTAAATTACATCACATATTAAAATGATACTAGAAGGTTTTAGCAGAAAGAACAAATGTTTGTTTTTCCAGATAAAGACCATGCATAGACCTTCATTAAAAATCTTTACTCATTATATCTCATCATTACAAAATACAAACACTTTTCAGAATACAATATTCATTCAGGAAGAAAACAACATTATGTAAGAGGTTCTGCATGTCACAATTCAAGTTCAAATATTTGATGACATTAACTAAATATGTTTCCTTTTTCTTCTGAAGCATCAGACTGAACCTTGGAATGGAAGAAAGAGTATTCTTTTCTCATTATATTGAAAAAACTGCCAATAAAGACTTGGTAAGTATCCATGAAATAAATATATTTCAGCATGCTATTTAACAGTATAAATGATGTTTTTTGATAACTGGAAAAAAAAAAAAAAAAAAAAAAACAACTCCCTCAACACCTGGCTGACTACTACTAGAATACAAGGCAGGAAAATCATCTGCCCTGAGTTCTGGCAGTCAGGCTGGAGTGGATACAGGGATCAAGGAAGCATTGAAGATTACGGCAACTTGAGTACACTCTGTGTGAGTAAATAAAAAAGCTTAGAACAACTGATGCTTTGAAATACATACCATTTTCAATCACAGAAATGTAAAGAGTTGATGAATCAAGTTAGCCTAAATTCTTTTTCAGGTCTTAGAACTCATCCTTCAGGGTCCTACTGCCGTCCTTTCTTTTGTGATAGCTCCCTTTCCTGCCTTCTGAGTCATATTTCCTCTGTGTTCCCACAGCAGCACATTCATGTTAGAAAACTGGTGAGTAAGCAAGTACGTGTTTGCACAAACTCATATAAAAACCTGTGCACGCAAAGGCCCAAATACACTGTACTGCAGTTAATGTATAGCCATGTTTCCCATTTTAGCTTTAGTCTTTTTCATTTATATTTTTCTTCCTCCTTCAACACATACCAAACACACATGCGTGCACGCGCACACACACACACACACACGTATGCATACAAACACATGCACACACACACACACATGCACACACACACTCACACACACACCCTTTTGGTAAGTATTGATGTACAAAGGCCAGAATCTCAACTAAAAGTAAAATCCAGCTAATGACCACAGTAGACCATAGCTAATTCCCCTATCTCCAAGTTTCTGATTATCATCAAAATAAAACCAACTTTAACCACTCTGCCTAATAAACTTGACTCTGTCAAATACAACTTAACCACTTGATCCTCAATTCCTGTCTACTCTTTATGGTATTTCATTTTCTTTATTTTCATCTCTTCATATGCCTCTTAATATACCAGCACATATTAAGTTCATAGTTTATAATCTGATTCCCTCTCACTAGAATGTTAACTCTTTGAAAGCAGAATGTTAACTCTTTGTCCTGGTTTCCAAAATAGCAATAGCTCCAGCAATATCTATTGAAAAACAGATGAAAGAGTATTTTCTAACTGAGCCACAAAAATGTCTATCTAAAAAAAAGTCCTCAGTTTTACATCATTTGATCTATAAGGTATCAAAAATATCAGATACTGGCAAAAAAACAAAACTACAAGAAAAAAATACCCTGGGCTTATGTCTGTTTACACGCAACTGTTCAGGGTACTCAAAGTGAGTGGCATTAATTAAGATTTTTTTTAAAAAGCAAGAACTTAGTTGGATCACAGACTAAGTGAAACTCTTGATTCAAGTTCTTTAAATGTTCACAGAAAATCAAATTTAATTGTCTGAATTCGAATATCACAGTAACTTTCTATCCCCAGCTGTACTAATGCTATTCACAAATTCAACATAATGAAGACAAGATTTGCTGGGTTTAAATTTCTCACTATGAAGATATGTGCAAATGACATGGGGTTAAGATACAGAATATAGGACTCACACATACATGGATGAAATGTGCTCTTATTTTTCAGTCATTTTTATATTACAGATGTTAATAGATATATGCACTGTAACTATATGGTTTTATTATTAGTACCTCATTTAACTCATTTTCCCAAATCAATCATTACTTACAAGTTAAATGTGAAGGATCAAAAGGGTCAAAAGAAAAAGAAAGAATGTTATCTGCATAGCTTTTCTTCCACAGTTTGGTGCCAGTATCTGCGTTCCATAGCACGATGTAATTTGGTGGGTGGATAGCAAGCAGTAAATCCCGGGAAGCATCTTGATTCCATAACCACTGAACGTCTGCGAAGGACAGTAAAAGGTAAAACTCAGAAAACATCTACTTCAAAACATTTGATTCATTATCATTGATACTTGGTCTTTAAAATATAATCCTTAAAATATTAACCCTTTCCAATATGATATATATGTGTGTTTCTCAAGATTAGAGAGGAAAAGTAACTTTATTTAAGAATAAATTGTGCTGGGTGCAGTGGCATATATTTGTCATCTTAGCTACTTCGGAGAAAAACAGGAAGAGTGTGAGTCTGAAACCAGTCTAGGCAACTGAGTGAGACCTCCATCTGTAAATAAAAATATAAAAACAAACAAGAATCTAAATGAGTTCTACGGTTAAAACCTCAAGCAATCTAAAATAACAACTTTAAAGAAAATAAAAGGCAACTTGTACTACTGGTAAGCACTACTTAAAAGTATAAAAATCAGGGGCTGGGAGTATGATTTAACGGTAGCCATGTGGACCTGGGTTCCTCTCCAGTACACAAAAAAAGAATGAAAATAGAAAACATTATAAAATTATTATGTAAGACTCACTTAGCCACAATTAAGAAGTCACACATCTAATGTCACACATTAGAATTACTAATTACTTAATAAGTAATTACTTATTACTAATTAGATTCTTATTAATAAGAATTACTTAATAAGACAGTGCAGTTTTTCACCATTTTTCAAAGTAATAAATAGAATAAAGATAAAGTTTAGTACCTAGCAAATAGAAAGTACTCAATAAAGATCTTTGAAATCATCATTTAAAAATTCATTTTGTCAAGGGAACATCTCAAAGATTTGTGTCTAATGAATGCAATATTGGTTTTAAGACAGTAACATAAAGAAATGGTCAATTTATATGAAAAGATAAAATTTTTGTTCAATTCTATTAACATAAAGCAAGCACTGTTAGCTAATTCACAATAGCATTTCAACAAAATTTAGTCACACACCAGAGCTCAGACTTTAAGACCATTTGTAATGACTTAATTTTCTCATGCTTAACTAATACGGATACTGAAACTAAAGCGTTTGCCAAACATAATTTCAGGAAATATACCTCAAAGTGTACAGACAAGGAAGAAAAAAGCTAGCTTTAGATCTTTAGAATGCCAAAACATTTAATAGTTAACACCGGAAACAAAATTAAATCAATGGGTGGGAAATCCAAGAGTAAGTGTATCAACATAAGCTCTGAGCAGAGCACACCTTCCTCACCCTGGATAGGCTTGGCATGCTCTTGAATCTCACACTGAGCAACTCCTGCTGCCACATCCCAGACAATGATCTTCCCATTGACATCAGCAGAAGCTAAGCGCAAGCAATATGGTGAGCCAATGTTATGGTGATAGTTTTCCCTCGCCCATTTAATCTAGTATTAAAAAAGAAATGAGATCAAATAAATACTTGCACTGGATAAAACTAAACATCATTTTCACAAAACATCTACCCAAACTCATATTACATTTATATTATTAACATTTTAGCTTGAATAAAATGGAAACTCATTTTGAAATTAAATGTTTTATCACTTACGGTATTAAAAATACTGCATTTAAAATATTTTCAAAACAATCACAATGCTCTTGCTTTTAAAATGTGAAAAATGATGTGTAACCTTAATGTGTTGGGAAATTCAGGTTTAAAAAAAGAAAGCCAAATGTTATCAATGTTACTAACTCTTAAAGTTTTGGTAAAAATAATAATAATTTGGTAAAAAAAAAAAAACACAGTATCTTAAAACTGTAAATGTAATTGGGACAAAACATTTAAAATCATAGAATTTCTAAGGACAACTTTTTTTTTTTGTATTTTATTCTCATAATTAAAAGAAGACAATTTAGAGACATACCCATATACATACTTCCCCCAAAAAAACTTGCACAGGGAAAAATGGAGGGAAAAAAGCAAACAAAAAACTCAAGCTGTGTCTGTTTCATTAAAGTAATTCCCACCTCACCCAAAAAAGTATGCTTCATATTTCCAGCAACATTTAGAATTTTTAAAACAGAATTTTACCAGAACTCCAAAGTAAATCTGATTCAATTTTTGATCAATGAATACTCACAGAGCAATAGATAAGTCACACAGTCCCTACTGTGGGGCAAAGCCTTCCCCTGGCTACACACTCCCCTCCTCACTCCTAAGCTGGTCACTAACATCCTTTTCCTCCGTCTCAACATCCTGTTTCTTTTCTTTAAAGCATTTTATTATACAATGTGTAATTACTTTACTATTATTCTTAACATCATCAACCATGGGCTGTCAGTTCTATAGGACAGATCACATAGGCTTTGTTCAGGTTTTTATAGTACAGGATTAGTGAACAGTGCCCAGAGACAGTGTTTAGCATATTTAATATATAAATACTACAAAATCTTTAAACACATACACATATCCATAACCGCATGTATATATACCTAAGCACATTCATATATAATGCTCCAGTAGAAAAGTACACTAACAGTATTTATAAAAAAAAGGTAAACGAAAATTTCCTCAATACCAATGTTACTATCTCTTAAGGTTTCACTATAATAATGTCCTCAGGCAAAAAAATCTTTTAAATTAAATGTGTGCATGTGTGTGTATGTGTTCACACGTGCATATTTTAATGTGCATGTATATATGTATACTGTAGAGTCATTCTTATTATTTGCAGATTCTGTACATGTGACTTTGCCTACTCACTAACAATTATTTGTAATCTTAAAACTAGTATTTTCAGTGCATTTCTAGTCAAGCAGAGTGGTAAAAAATTTGAGACATCCATCCAAGGGCAAATGAGACATTCTTTCTTCAGTTCTTATAGTACACACAAGTGTCTATTTCACATCTATTTCGTATTTGATATGGTCGGCAAGCCCAGTTGCCTATTGTTCCTAAATGCAAATGTTTAATGTGCCTTATAGAGAAACTTTATGCGACAGCTTAGCTCAGGGATGGCCATGAATTCAGTGTTTATGAATCAACAACAAATGTCAAAGAAACTGTCTTTAAACAGAAACACATATAAAAGAAGGATCAGCTGCTGAAAATGCTGTGACCAGAGGCTCACAGGGACCTAAATGCTGGAAGTAAACAGCATTTCCATATTCACTAAGTCAGTGCTTACAGTGATTTTAAGACTATAGTTTAAATGACAAGAAATGGTATATTCATGTATGCATAAGTATGAATGAATATGTGTGTAAATTTCTTTTATGTAAATATGAAGCAATGTGTATTTATGGAAAAAAGTCACCTTCATGTCATAATCAAGCTGATGAAAATCAAAGATAAGGAGAAAATCTTGAAGGTACTCGAAGGAAAAAAAAATTGCATACAGAGAAACCAAAAGGAGAATTTCTTGTTAGAAATTATGTAAAACTTGAAGACAACTACTAGAAAACAAACCTGCCAACCCAGCATTTTATATCTTCTGGGAATATTTTTCAAAAACAAAGTAAAGTAGTTTCTCAGACAAAGCTGAGAAAAGTCAACCAAGATATGCACTTCAAGACTTTATAGTAAACCCTCAGGCAAAGGAAGTATAATCCAGTCTGAAACTTTACACAAGGGAATGAAAGCTCTAGAAATGCTGAGGTTAAAGAGAGAGAGAGAGAGAGAGAGACAAAGTAACTATATTTTCATAAATAAAAACCTCTACATTGTGCCTTACCCTGGACTTCATGAGGAAACATTTAGGAACAAAATGCTTCCCCCTAAACATTTAGGAACAAATTGAAAGGTATCCTATTACTACTCCCTGCCATTATAACATGGGTTGTGAGCAATGCAATACAGCTAGAAAAAGTAAAAAAATTCAATTATCAACCAAAAAATCAAACTATAATAATTTGCAGGTGACATGATTATCTATTTAGAAAATTTCACCCCCAAATTACTAGATCTAATAAATGGGTTTAGCAAGATCACAGGACATAGGTGAATATGCAAATACAAAAATCAATTGTACTTTTCCCCATCTCTTACTGTATATAAAAATTATTTCAGAATGGGTCAAGGACCTATATGAAAGAGTGAAAACAGTAAAATTCTTAGAAGAAAAAAATACTGCATCAAAATTACTAATTTCTTGAAAGGATACTATCAAGACAGTGAAAAGAAAACCCATGGAATGAGAAAATATTTGCAAAGTATACACCTGATACAGGATTTGTATTTATAATATAGAAAGAAATCTTACAACTCAATAAAAAGGCAAACAATACAACTTTTAAATCGGCAAAAGATCAAATACAGACTTTTACAAAAAAGATACACAAATGGCCAATAAGTACATGAAAAGATATTCCACAACATTAGCCATTTGGGAAATGCAAATCGAAACAAGGAGAAACCACTTCACACCAGCTAGTGTGGTTATAATCAAAGAACAGAGAACAACGAATGTTGGTGATGATCTGAAGACAATGAAATCCTCACACACTGCTAATGAAAAAGTAAAACTTGGAAAACAGTCTGGTAGATCCTCAAAAAGTTAAATAGCTACCATGAGCCAGTAATTTCACAAGAAATTCGAGGTTTTTTTTCATGAGGAAAAAAAAAAAAACATGGATTCATGCATAAACTTATACAGGACTGTTCATAGCTGTATTAGTCATAACATCCCAAGCTGGTAGATATCCAAATGCGCATCAATAGTCAATCTGATAGACCCTTACTGTGAGATACTGTTCAGCAATAAAAATGAAAGCACCAATACATGCCCAACAAGTATGAAGCTAAAAACACTAAGCTAAAGAAGCCCATTACAAAAAAAAACCCCATATATTATATGATTCCATTCATATGAAATTTCCAGAACAGGCAAATCTACAGAGACAGAAGATTCGTGGTTGTCAGAGCTGAAGGGAATGGGGGACTTGGGAGGTGAATGCTAATGGGTATGACGTTATCTTTGGAGGTGTTGAGACTGATCACAGTGATGGCTACTAAAAACCATAGAACTGTGTGCTTTAAATGGCTGGATCATATGGTCTGTTTTTAAAAAGCTATTATTTAAAAAAGATCCCAAATGTCTATCACCAATCTTGACCTCTCTTACATTTCAGAGAATATATATATAAATATATATAAGAAAATATATCATAAGCATCTCAGACTTTGCATGTTGAAAATTTAAACTCACTGCTTTCACATAACTGCAAACACTGTTAAGTTACTCAAATAAAAATCATAACTACAAACACTTTATTAAGTTACTCAAATAAAAATCTTACAGTAATTCTATTCTGACTTTCCTTAATCTGTCATGTAAATATCATTGGTTGACCTTTTACTCAGCTCCTAAATATGATTCTTTCAAGCCTCAGCCTGATCTTAATACCTTAGAATTTTCTGCCAAAACTACCGCAAAAGTCCTAAAGGATTTCAACTGTTTCTAGTCTTGCCTTTCTGTTGCAGATCCTCCAATGCTGCCAGAGTTTTTCTAAAATGCAAATACAATTACATCAATCTTCTACTTAATCATCCAAACCTCTTTCTGATCTTATACAATTCACAAGATAGCAGAATCTCTTAGGTTGCTTCCTCTTCTTTTTATCAGTTCTACAAGTGTACCTATTTTCTGCCATCTTTACTACTTATAACTGTGTAAATTCATTTCCTATGCAAAATTTTTCCTGACTTTTTTTTCCTGATTTTTCTTTTCCCGGTTTACTAGTTCCTAACCTCTCCTTTCCACTAAAGCTAGGTGACCTCTCCTTTTCTTCCTGCATCATGAAAAATAAGTCTTAACACATTGTGAATCCTATATACAAGGCAATGAATAGTGTAAGGGCTTTCATCTTTATATCGTTAGTACAATATATACTAAGTGCTCAAAACTAATGAAAGAATGAGTGGCCTGAAAGATGACAGAAGTGATGTTTCCCCACAGTTATAACATGACCTAAGAATAAGCATTTAATAACTCATCCTGAATTGACACATCATAGAAAGGCTAGGCTAGTCCAAACCGATTATTACATTTAAAAATTATTCAACATTTATACGTATGATTTAATGATATCTAATGATGTATTAAACTCTAGATGGTGTGTTTTGGGGTCAAATTGGTATTTCACTTACCTTAACAACATCAGCTTTATGTTTTTCTAAAACTTGAAGAGTTTGGGCAGTAGTGGAATCAATCACTATCACAAGCGAATGACATCCATAAGCAATTAAACCTTGCCAGCCCCTAGCAAAACAGCAATGTTAAAACTTAAACACAAAACAAAGCAAGACTCAACTTCTCTCTTGCCAACTGAAATAAATGATAAATCTAATTCTTATGTACCAACATTAATAAAATTACTATTTAAGTCCAAAGGCCCATATGTAATACTCTATTTAAATAAAAGTTCTAGCTAGGCTCCACAAATACTCGTTGAAATGCTGTTTCCATGTGGATAAAAAGATTCTAAGGACTACGCATGTGGAGCTACGGGGATGTATAAAGCAACTTATACTGATTGTAGGCAATATGTCTTGTCTTCTTTTCTTATTAAGTTTCCAATGTTTAGAATTTACAATATGCCTAGGACAAGTATTTGTGACAAGTCGAAGGTCTAACCACATAAAAAAACACAAGAGAGGAGGTTTCAGTCCTCTTGGCAACGTTCCCAGCGACACAGCTTCAGAATTTTTTAAATTAGTCTAATTATTAGTTTTTAGAGGCCCTGTGTGATTTGTTTTGTTTTTACAGCGTAAAGATAACGAGTAATAAGGATGACCTGTTGTGGACTGGCACGGCTCCCACAAGAGAAGCCAGGCTGGAGAAAGGTGAAAGAACAGGTTGATGCCTAGATCGGGGACTGGATCGTTGTTGAATGAAAGTAAGTGTGGACAGGAATATGAGAAGGTGTGTGTGTGTGGGGGGGTAAGAATGAAAAAGAGAAAGAGGATAGAGAACTGAGAGTGATATGAGAGAAAGCCTGGAGGTTGGAGATGAGAATGACATGGTAAAGGAATGAGATGCGGGGAAAACAAGAGAAACCCAAGAGAACGCGGGTGAACGTATTTGCACGCTGAATTTTCCACGTGGGCATTCGCTATTTTTGTAACAACAACAAAAATGCTTCATCTAACAGAAAATATAATAGTAGAGTGCGGGCGGTACCCTGCCTTAGCAAGGCCAAACTAACCAAGGAGTGAAACCTCTTGTTCTTTCCCCTTCCCCTCACAAACTCCTGGCCGAGTCTGCCCGCCGGCGCCCTCACCAATCTACCGCCGCCTTGTTGTGGCCGCTGAGGGCCCCCGTAAGGGTGCGCGCAGACACCTTGAAGTTCACGGTGTAGGGTAACATCGCGGCGGCTGCAGCCGCCCTCCGTGGAGACCCGCAACCAGGAAGCGACGGACAAAGTGCTTCCGTTCCACAGTCCGGGTAGCTCGTAGGTGCCACTGTCAGGTTCCGCTGGAGACAAGGTTCCTCTATCCATAGCTTCCACCATCCTCACGTTCGCTTGATATCAGGTTCCACAGGGCCTGGGTTCCACTTTCTGCAGAATTCCGCAGCCCACGTAGTTCTAGGTTTAGAAGAAGAGGTGCCTCTAATCATATCTGTTTTAGTCAGGTTGAGGAACAGATTGCTGGCAATTGTGAAAGGCAAAGGATAAATGTTCCAATTTACTTCACTGCTTTTGATCAGTTATTTAGGACCATTACCAGTGTCAGGTATTGCTATAAGCTTGGAGATGAAGAAGACGCAAAATCTTGGGGGGGGGGGATAAATGGCTGAATGACATTAACTAAATGAAATGAAGAAAAGTGAATGATGTGACTGCCCCAAATATAAACAGTGTCCAAAAACAGAGACACTGCATATCTGATTTTGGAGATACTCCCCTTGCACTTGAAAAGTGCAGTGACCACTTCCCTGTTTTGGCGGGCCAGCTTTCATTTGTAGCTTCTCCTCTGCTGCTCTCCTTCCAGTTAGACACATTCCTTCGCTTCTTTGTTGTCAGCACTGGGTTTACTATACCATAGCACTTAATCAATGTTAACCTAAGTGAAAACAGCAAGAGACAGGTTCTTCAAAGGACATGGATATATTAGAATAGAAAAGCACTGCAATGGGACTATGCATGTCATAGTAAGCTATAGAAATATTCAAAGAAATTGAGGAACAGGCAAAAAGAGGATTGCATCAGCTGTTTAGAAACTATAAACACGGGCCACAATTATTAATACCAAAAGTAGTGTCAGTCCAAAGTTGAAAGATTTTCCTTAGTAGCTTTTTGGTTCTATTGTAAAACTCTAATAGCCTCTGTGCAAGCTTGTAATTCTGGCAGTCTTTTGTGACAGTTACTACCAGGCAACCATGCAAAGTATCCTTTCTTTGTAACTGTAGGCATTATTTAATTTTTCCTTATTTATTTATTTATTTAATTTTGGTTAAAGTTGGCACAAACAACTCCATGTTTATTTTGAAAGCTTTCAGATTTGTTTCATATTAGTAGTGATATCTACAGATGTTTGTTTCCTTCCAATAACACTAGTTAGCTCTTTGATCCACAAAAAAAAGACAAAATAGTTCACAATTTCACAAACACAAAGACACATTTTCTTTGTGTTTGTCTTATCAGTCTTGGAAATCAGCTTTCTCAAAGATTGCTTCCAGTATCCTCTTAGTTGATAACTCCAGTGAATATGATTTGGTTCTTAGTTGTCCTTTTGAAAATAATCACTGTTACCACTTCCCTTTCTCTCCTTTGCCCCACATTCTTCCTTACTGATGCTTTCAGAACCACAACAGATGCTCATAAGGTTTAGATTTGAATTTATAAGTCCCTTATAAAGAATTCTGGATATTTCTTATAACAGTTGGATTCTCAAATTCATCCCCCAACTTTTTTCATGTGAACAATTTGGAAGCAACTTGTATCTGGGTATATTGTTACTCCATTAAATGAGTATACTTATCCACTTTCCTTACCGCTAGGCCAGGCCATGAAACCAAATTCTTGCCAATTAAATGTAAGTGAAAATTGTGCAGTAACATCTAAATGTCACTTTTCTGTGTTCCTCTTCTGTGCCATTTAAATATTTACACCCTATATTATTGTTATATATAGATATTCCTATGCCATGAAGGAGACCAATACATGTTTAGGTAACCATAAATATAAGGGAATAAGCGTACTCTAGTGGGCATAGAAGTCCTCTCATAAAGCAGCTAAATCCTCCTCTTCCTTCCTATTCAGTGCCTACCATCCTTCCTGGCACACAGTTGGTCCTCAATAAATGAATGGGTTTTAAATGCCCATTAAGCATAAGGTCAAAGAGGCACAAACTGAAAATAAGGGCTTCTTGCAGGAGCTTACAGATGGCATGGGCAGCAGATAACCAGACTTCCCATCCTCTTGGTGGTAAAACGTCCCTTGGAGGAAGAGAGGTTAATTAGTTAAATCTCTAAGCCACTTTGAGGATATGAATGCTAAATATTCAGCGCATAGACCAGCTGGGGTTGGGACAGCAATATGTCTCCCATGTTAAAAGAATGTGCAATTAGGTGTATTCATGATTTGTTATTGCCTTCTGTGAAGCATCTATCTTGTCCAGTGGGAAGACAGAATACTGGACACTGAACAACTGATTTCTTTCTTTCTTTCTTTTTTTTTTTTTTTTGTACTGGGGATTGAACTCACAATCACGCGCTTGCAAAGCAGGCTCTTATGCCGCTGAGCTAAATCCTGGGCCCAGTTGATTTCTTTAATAGGATAGAAGTATGTTCCTCTTCAGTGGATAAAAAACTGTTATGCTTAATGCTATGAACTCTAAAGCCTGGTAATCTGGGCTCCACTAAATCATCTTCCTTAAAGTGGGACAATTTTCTCTTCTTTTAAAAAAAGTTGGTGGAAATAAAAATATGTGAATTTACAACTCCTATTCTTATTGAGAAAGCATAAAAAATGGTGAAGAGTGAAATAATATATACCCAGATAAATCACTTCTCAGAGAAACTTTCCAAGGTCATTCAGAGACAGCGTTGATAAATATGTCTGAACCTAGATAGATGTATGGAAGATAAAGATAATGAGATCAGCACCGTACTACTAAGTATTCACAGTGAGTACTATAATGAATATTTTATCTGCATCACCTAATATGTTTAAATAAAAATACTATTATCACAGACATCCTACATATGACAAATTCAAGAATTAGAGTTGCCCAGATGGCCAAGCAAAGGTGCATCCAGTGTTGACTTGGAATCAGCAGGTGATTCTGGAACTTATCCTTCTGACTTCTAATACTAGCACATTTCCCTTCACATCACAGTCTCCTCCGCAGCCCAGATGGAATATGCTCCAGCTGCCTGGGAAGCATGAGATTTAAACACAATGACAGCTTTATGGAGACATGATTCATGCACTGTATAATTCATCTACGCATTTAGTAGTTCAGTGTGGTGTATTTAGTATATTCACAGTTTTGAAATCATCACCATAATCAATTTAAAACATTTATCACTTCTAAAAGAACCTTATATCCACTAGCACTCACTTACCATTTCTTCACTTCCCCACCCCTATGTCAGCCAGAAGCAACCACAGATTTGCTTTCAATCTCTATAGATTTGCCTGTTCTGGAAATTCCATATAAATGGAATCATACAATATGGTGGTCTTTTGTGACTGGATTCTTCTATTTAGTATAATGCTTTTGGGTTTTTAATCCATGGTGCGATATATACCTGTACATTATTTCTTTTTTGATGAATAATATTTTGACATGATACTTTTATTTATTTATTAATCAAGTTTATGGACATTCATTTTCCACTTTTCTGGTGATTATGAGTATGGTATTGTAATGCTGCTGTAAGCATTCCTACATATTTTCTGTGTGAACTTGATTTTTGTATCTCCTGAGTATGTACCTAAGAACATAATTACTGGTTCATATGATAACTCTATATTTAACTTTTTGAGAAACTTTCAATCTGTTTTCTTAGCACTATTTAACTCTCCTATCAACAGTGTGTGAGGATTCCAATTTCTCAATTACACTTCTTATTCTCTGTCTTTTATAGAAGAGCCATTCGAGTTGCTATCATTTAGATAAATGTCTTTCAGGAGTCCATGCATTAAAGGCTTGGTCCCAGCCCATGGCACTATTGGGAGTTAGTAGAACTTTTAGGAGGTGAGGCCTAGTTAGGTTTTAGGTCATCAGGAGGTATCTTCTAAGAGAACTGTGCATCCTTTTGTCTTTCCCAACAAGCCCATGACATGTAAGGTTTTTCCATGTGCTGCCTTGCATGGGACCAAAAGCATAGAGACCAAGCAATCATAGACTAAAATATGTAAAACTGTGAGCTGAAATAAAACTTTCCTCTTTATAAGATTATTATTTGTAATAACTGACTAATAGTGGATGTGAAATATTTCTAATTGTGACTTTGATTTGCATATTCCTGATGGCTAATGACGTTGAATACATTTATGTACACATTTATCATTTGTATATGTTATTTGTAAATGTACTCAAGACTTTGCTAATTTGAAATTGGTCTCTGTGTTTTTTTAATATTGAGTTATAAATGTTATTGATTTATTCCTAAATTCAAGTTATTTTTCAAATATATGATTTATAAAATATTTCTCCTGTTCTTTAGGTGGCATAATGAACTTTGAGATACTTTATGATCAAACATTCCTAGTGTAATTGAGGACTACATTCAAGGTTTTATTCCCTAAACCAGAAAGGATGATACTGGTTTGGTTGTGGCCTGAATGTGGAAAGCAATGGGAAGATGATTTTGATGCTGAGACATTGTATGTAGGAACAGGGTACACTCCCTGAATACAGAAATGAGTCAAAGGGGAATATAATGTATTATTTTAAAATATATTTTACTATTTTATAGCATTTACTTGCATTTTTATTTTAATTTATTTAAACTGAAGTTGTAAGATGGGCAACTTCAGGCACATGGTTGATAATTGTGCTCAGTGCCTGCATGTGTCAAAATTTATGTGAACTTCACACATGCCCAAATATTTTCTAAGGAATCATGGAAGGTTAGCACTAGTAATAAAAGAGCATTGACTGAGATTTAATGCAAGCTACTTCACCTCATTAAGCCTTCTTGATTTTTTTCTTTTTTTTAGGGAAAAAAGTAAATATTCCCAAATGAGTAAAAGCCTTAGATTAAATAACATATTAAAAAGACCTTAACCTAGCACGTCATTTTCTACAGTATCTTATATAATGATTTTTGAGATGGAACAAAAATCTTGGTCTCCTGTTTTGATAGATAACACTGAACCCTCTGAACTTTACTTCTTTGAATTTGAAGAAAGATCTTTTCTCTTTAAGCTGTGACTAGAAGGGGAAGAATGAATAAGTATTTGGGTAAAAATCAGAGTTTGTTGTTCTTGTGAATCACTAAGACATTGAAACCTCTGCAACCAGCTGTAAAATAAAGATTTAAGGATCCTAGGCATGAGCACATTCCATCATTTGGGAAATCACTATTGATTCTGGCCTAGACAGGCAAACTTAGGCCTTCCTTGAGGTAAGACTGTCCTCATACACAGCCAGGCAGATCCATCAAGTGCCCTGTTAGAGCCATGGGCAGGGACAGCCATTCTGCATGTCACATCCTACTGCTAACTTCAGCAGATGCCTCTAGGGGCCTGACTTCTGCTGACTAACGGATAACTTTTAAAGGACAGTGGTTGTCACTTATGTGCCTTTCACCCTGATGTTGATTCGTATCTTCACAGTTTGGCTCCCACTATGTCTCCCTTCACAGGTCTTGTCTGCACCCAGGACCTTTTCCTGGTGCTGGATTCTCACATTTGCACTAACTCTAGTACCAAAGTGTGTCACAATATTTACTGCATTTATTAGACTGGTAGCCATTTCCGTATGATCTGAGCAAAAATATTTGCATTTTAAGATGACTGTATTTGTCAGCGGTGAACATCACCAGTCCTATTGCCTGGATGAAGAAACTCAGCATTCGGAAGATCTAGCAGTTTGTCTAAGGTCCCACATCAAGAGAGACAGAGACAGATTGGGCCATGGTTTTTCACTGCAAAGCCAGAACTTTGCTGAGGATAGAGAGTTGCTTCCATGTGAGATTTAGGAGTCGTGTGAAGTTCTTGTAAGTAACGACATAGGGACTACTCATGTACTCTTTGTGAAGCTAAAGCATTTTAATAGAAAAATTACCCAGAAAATTTGAAGGCAAAGTCAGCAGTATGTAGGAGGCGGTCCAAATGGGCAGAAGTGCTGATTCTACAGCTCAGGTCTTGCACTGACTTCCCTTTCATCATGTTTGTCTTTAAACACTTTTCTCTCATTCCTTGATCACTCATTATTAGTCACTTTTTATGTCTCTTCAGGCAGTATCTGCAGTATTTACAGTAGATCAGTTGCTGCACTTTATGGTACAGTAACTGAAGAAAATATTAAATGAAATATTTTACGTAAGGCACAAGCCTACAGTCTGTAAGTCATAAATTGCAGTTAAGATAAAGTGAAGGCTGAGGCAGAAGGATCACTGTAGTGCCAGGATAGCATGGGCTACATAGTGAGTTCTAGGCCAGGCTGAAATACATAGCAAGACCCTGCCTCAAACAAAAAACAAACAACTAAAAACAAGACAAATAGACAAACAGAAAAATAAGGTGGAGGAAAGAACAACAAACTGGGATCCAGGTAACATGTATACTAGGTCAAGAGCATTTGTACTTGTATGATTTTGGAAAAGCAACTCAGCCTTATACAAAGTTTTAGTTTTTTCATCTGAACAATGGGGCTGGTCATTCTCCACCTACTGAAATTGTTGAGTGGATTAATGAGATAATGTAGGCAAACAGACATACTGGGCAAGAGCTCAGCCAATAGTTTTACTGTGGTAAGGAACACAGAGTCTAACTTTGAACTCTAGGCCTTTATGCTTCTGTGGCCTGATCCTTGTACCAAGGCTGAACCTTGCACCTGACATCAAGAACTGATCCCTACTCCTGCAGCCATGAGTGGGAATACCAGCATATCTCATTCCTGGAGCTACTTAGGTTTTTTTGGTGTGTGTTTTTTCAGCTATTGGCTGTTTTTAAATGGCAAGTAAGCTGGAGGAGTTCTTATTTATTTCTTAATTGGAGTTTTATTAGTCCAGATAAAGAACTGTGCTCTTGGAATAACATTTTGGATATTAGATTAAACTAACAACACTGTACTTAGCGTGACCATGATTTCTGAGGGTGAAATATATTGATTTCTCTTTCTTAACAAGTGGAACCTTGATAGAAATAATCTGTGAGATACTCTAATAGGGTTAAGAATTTGAAAACATTGTATCTTCATAGAATCCTCTGAGTGTCATGATTAAAAATAAATGACAATCTACCACTGTTTCTTTGGATCTCAGTGTCACACTTGTGTTTGTACCCATGGTGGGATTAAAATGACTTGTCCAAAGTCTTCCCTGTAGTCAGACTGGAGTGCGGGAGACTGAAGGAGACCTTAAAGTTACCATCGGCCATGGCTGGGGTCTTATGGTGCCCTGAGCTATACTAACTACCTGTTTTCATTCTTTTGAATAGTAGGAAATGTTTTGTATGCCTGTGTGGTGCTGAGAATTAAGCCAAGGTCTCACATGTGCTAAGCAAGCACTATACTATGGAACTAAACCCAACTCTTAATAACTTATTTAACAGAAAAAATGTATATGTAATCTACATTTGCTAATTTATTTACTTTTATATTTATACATATTTTCCCCATTCTTGACCAAATAGGTATATTTTATATAGTTATATAGCATATGCATACACCTTGTTAATCTTTTGCATTTAACATTCTTTCATAATTACATTTTAATGTTTATATAATCATCATAGTTGTCATTGAAATTATTTGATAATATTTGGTAGGGTGGGATATGAAATAACTTATTTAGCTATTGTACTATTGCCTAACATTTAAATTATTTCCAATTTTAAATAATAAATATAAACTCACAGTAAATATCTTTATGCTTATATTGCTATAATTTTATTATTTCCTTAGATAAATTCTCAGGTGTGAGTATAGCTCTTTCTTCAATTGAAAACTTCTAAATTAAAAAATAGATAAATGTTTAATTGTACAAAGACAGAAGTATCAAAAACAAAAACAAAAATTGCTTTTTAAAGTAACTACATCTTCCTTAAAATGCATAAATGAATTATTTTTATGAATTGAGGTTATAAACCGAACAATTCTTACTCTCTGCTTTCTATTTGGTAAACCAATATAATCATTTGAAGTATTTACCATTTGCCTTTAATTTGTGATGTTTTTGAAATAGAGAATTTTAACACTCTAATAGAAAAGATGCACTGCCCTTTGCTTTAGTGTGCTTTTCATCACTTGAGTGCCAGACTACTATTTGACAGCATTGTTTTGTATTTGTGATAACGTCTGTGACTATAGGACAGGTGTCAGTCACAGAAGCTAAAAACAAAATCTTTCTGAAAACCCAAGTGATTCCAAATTTTGAGCACAGGTGATTCCAAATTTGAGCTGAGCTAGGTGCCAGCTAGCCCTTCACTATTCCTTCCTCTGGACTGTTCTCTGTGGCAGGGGTGCACCTCTGCAGAGGTTGCTCCCACAGAATCTGTACTCACAGTATGGTGGGCCCAGAAGGGACCTAAAGCTCCCCAGAGCCCCTGACATTCATTGGTGCCTTGTTTCAGTTACTTAACCCAATATTCGGGAGCCCAACTACTCTGTTCCAGAGAGCCACCAAACCCACTCATCTGTCTCATGGCATCCAAGACCCAGTACATAGCTGCCAAATAGGGCAATGACTGAGAGTTTGGCTCCCACCTATGAAGGATGCTCTTTTGTGGATGACGTGTAATGCCTAGGGGCTCCAGCTAAATTAGTCAGGGAAGTCATACCTGACTTTCTAAAGCCGGGTTCCTTGCAGTTGTTTCTTTAGCAGTGAGGGTTTCGATAGGAACTAGAGTGGTAAAACAGTAATTAATCTTCCTCATTAATGGCAAAATGTAGTGGCTACAAAAATTAATTCTCTGTGAGGAATTAAACATTGCTTATGTGCTTTAAAGGAAAAACTATTAGAATTCTTGGATAATTATAGAAAAAGACATTCTCTTAAATTTGGTGAGATGAATAGCAATGCCATATATTGGAGGCAATACAATAAATTAAAATTTGCGTTTGTGATTATATATTTAACATACATTTTGTATTTATGTACATACAAGTTCTATAGTTTATGTCTGTCTGTATGTAGGTATATATAATTGCACATAAAATCACACTGATAAAAAGCTACATATAAAATATTTTAGTTCTTAGTATAATTTACCTTGCAATAAAATAACAGTGATATTAAAATGTTTTCATTTCAAAAGTCTTGCCTTTCCTAGCTAAGTGCTCTTCAGGGTCTCTGTAAGTAGAGGATATGAGTTACTACTCAGAGTTAGAACAGAATAGGCCAATAGGGCAGCCCTTATTGAAGACATTTATGGTGTCTGTGATTAAGGATCCCATTGGTACTCTACTTAGCCCATAAGAGCATTTCTACATGGTAATAGGTTCATGTTAGAGGTATACAGGTAGTATAGAGTTTGCATTAGGGTTCATTAATCTATAATAGGACATAAGAGGTGCCTTAGTGTGAACTTCAGTGAATCAAACTGTCAATAATTTCACATCAATTTCAAACTCAGGGAATTTTCCACCTTTGACTGGTAACTATTTCAAAATAGACATGACAGATACAGTAAAAATTTCATTCGTCTCTGAAAACTCCAAGGTCTCCAGGATCAAATGGTGCTCTCCCTGAGCACTACCCGTCTCCTTCCCCCTCATCTATCCATTCTAGGTCCACGTCACACATGTCACAGAATGGCTGTTGTGTCCAGCACCATAGACCCTTGTAGTACCACCTCCGTTGCACATGTATCATCAAAATATTGTCAAATATTAAAGTGCGTAAAAGAGAATAACTATCATTAATTGCATCAAATAGCAGCTGTTGTTATTTTAAAGATGTATTTTCATGTGCTTGTTCCTTTTTCAGATCTCTTGAGGACACATGTTCATGCCTTATTTGCCTTGTGCTCTCCTCTCTGTAGCTCTCAATCTGTCACTTATTAGGCCCTCAATATATGTTTGTTGAATTAGACAAAGCCAATTCACTTAAATAATTTTAAAACTATAAAAATAAAGCTGGATGTAGTGAAACATCCACATAATCACAACACTTGGGAGGCTGAAATAAGAGAATCATTATGAGTCTGAGGTCAGCCTGCATGACATAGTGAGTCCAAAGCCAGCATGGACTATACAGTGGGACCTATCTTAAAGAAGAAAAAAAAAATGAAAAAAAGGAAAAATAAAACCAAAAAGGTATAAACTACAGTAAAGAGAAAAACGATGAAATTAAAAATTTTAATGTTAGAAAAGAAACAAATATAAATGCAAAAAGAAATTAAGTATAAAAAGAGTATAATTAATAAATTGAATCTTTCTTTTGAAGACAATAAAAATGCATTGCCTTCTGGCAATGCTTTTAAAATTTTAAGTTTCTTGATATCATTTAGATATACATAATGATTGTATTCATCATGGAGAATTTGTACCTGTATATGATATATCTTGATTCCTCTTTTTTTCCCTCCCTTCAACCTTTCTGCCTCTCCTTATTTACAAAGATTTGTTTCCATTTTATTCTACTTTTCTCTTTTTTCCCTCCCCCAGTTGCCCTTTACTTTTGAACAATTTCTTCCTATTTCACAATATCTATTATAGATTTTGGTTCCTGTTTAGACTTTCAGTTTCTTCTACCAGAGAGGCAATGTGATAGTTACTCATATATCTTTGATTCATTTCACATATGAATATGGTCTCAAGGTCTATCCATTTAGCTCTAAATGTCTCAAGTTTATCATTCTTTATTGAAGAACAGTGCTCCACTGTTTAAAAAAAACTCACATCTTTTTTATCCATTCATCAGTTGATGGGCATCTAAGTTGATTACACGATTTACCTATTACAAACTGTGCTGCTATAAACGTGGATGAGTATATATTATTGTGGTATCATGGTTTTAATTATTTTAGGAAGATACCAAGAAGGGGAATAGCTGGGTCAAATGAGACCTCTAGTCCTAATTTTTTGAGGAATCTCCACACTGACTTCCACAGTGGTTGTACCAATTTACACTCCCACCAACAGGGAAGAAGGGTTCCTTTTTCTTCTGCAGCCCTACCAGAATTTGTTATTTGTTGATTTCTTGATAATAGCCATTCTTTCTGGAGAGAAATGAAATCTCAGTGTTGTTTTAATTTGAATCTCTCAGATGACCAGCAATGTTAAACATTTTTATAATATATTTATTTGCTATTTACATTTCTTCATCTGAGAAGTACATATTTATCTCAGATGCCCATTTTTTGATTGGGCCTTTAAATTTGGTGAGTCTGATTTTTTTCAATTCTTTATATGTTCTAGATGTCAGTCCTTTGTCTGAGGAACAACTAACAAAAGATTTTTCCTACTCTGTGAGTTGTCTTTTCACTCTGCTGGTGATTTCTTGGCAAATACTTTTTAAAAAGGAAATATACAAGTAATAATTAGAAATTTGAAGGAATTAAACAGAAACATTTTAAAAATTAAGTGTACCATACATGCATAACTGTATATTGTACATTTGAAGGACTAGGCAAAATGAGTAAGTTTAAAAAAATACAATGAAATTTTTTTAAATATGAAAAACATATAATTAAGAAAAATGAGTCAAAATGATACACCTGCCTCTTTTCTATCTTACGTGCCACTACTGGCCTGGATTGTAAATCTGTGACATATTCACTTATTTTTAATTTTTTTTTTGAGTTAATTTCTCACTATGTAAGGCAGGGTGGCCTTAAACTGGCTTATGTAGCCCAGGCTGGCCTCAAACTTGTGGTGATCCTCCTGCTTCAGCTTCCTGAGTGCTGGAATTACAGTCATTCACTATCATATCCCGCTGTGATTTATTTGTTAATGTTTTAAATTATAGATGAATTACTTTACTGTCAAGAAAATAATAAATACCATTATATAAAAACGATTAAAATCTGTGGTGTATTTATTAATGTTTCAAGTTACAAGCAACAAAATCTACTCTGATTAACTTACCCAGTAGGTTTATTCCAAGAGTTTCAAAGTGGTTCACTCACTGGGAATACTGAAAAACTAGGTTTGAGCAAGAATACAGTGGAGCATAACCCAGCTCACATCAGGATTTTATTCTCAGGACCAAACCAAAGCCCTACTGCTCTCCAGTAGGCACTGGCTTCTGCTGGCTCATCTCCCTTCCAGCAGCTGCAAGATTCATCCCCACACCACCGCCTTCTACTCCTCAGTAACATGAAAAGCATTTCTGACAGCCTCTCTCCTTCCAGCTTCAAAGTCCTAGGCTTGACTGTGCTTGATCATGAGTCTGGAATTCCCACAACATAGAAAGTATGCTTGGAATCTATATAGTAAACAATGAGAAATATCTACTATAGTCTATTCTTTCAGGTGCTTATGTATGATCCTCCCTATATGTACTTCCGGATAACCGCTCTTGCCTAGGAGTTTTACTCATGACTCAAAATGTAGTAGGATAAGTAAAATAAATCAGACACATAAGCCTCAATATTTCATGGTTTCTATTACATGGGAAAGCCAAATTATAAACAAAGACCAAAATAAAAGACAGATAATAGGAACTAGGAAGATAGATGTTTCTCAAGAGGAAGGTAATCAAGAGAAGGGTAGGAAGAGAAAGGAGATAAAAAATGAATTAACATGTGCTATGTACATGCACCAGTGCCACACAAGAAATGTAAATATTAAGTATTTCAAACATGCACTAGTCTAAAAAGTAGTTAAATATCATCATTTTATATGGTTTGTAAAACCTGGAGTTGTGGATGGATTGGTGGGCTCTGGAGAACAGGGCCATCAATGACACTTGTCTCCCCTAAAAGAAGTTCCTGGGACAGACATAATGTTTTGTAGGCTGCCATGATAAAGTAAGTACAGAGAAATTTGCAAAAACAAATGATGGACAATCTAATAAAATCAAAATCCAGACAAGAGGGCCTATGTCAGTGAGCGAAAAATCTCTGCCCATCCAGAATGGAAAGAATCTGTTACAGAAAACCTAGTGGAAGATTATTATACTCTGGTAGGATTTGGGGTATTATCAAATTGTGCAGTCATCAATGGGAATTCCAAGTTCATTTTTAAGGGAGGAAACTCATGTTGTGGAGCTGCTGCAGAGCCACTACTTAATGAACAAGTTTTCTAGGAAAGAGCTCAGCTGCCACCCTCAGAGAATACCTTTGCTCTCCACTTCATCGCCATCATGGAGAGCCCCTATCATCCTGGTCACCTTGTGATGAGAATTTTCATATAGTGCAAATATTCTCACATCCTGAATCCAGTCATAGAGGTACCCACATATCTCTCCCTTGATTCTCCTTGTGACATCATTTCAATATTTATTAAGAAAGGAAATGACCTACATTTTTTTCTCATATAGAAAAAGCCCTCAATACTGCAGAAAAGCAGAAGTCCCAGATGAAACTGGGATGGAATTTCTATTAACCATCCCACACTGAGTCCCTTCCCTCCTTTGTCTCTCTAATTCTTATACTAATCTTTCAGCACTTATATGAAGATACGTTCACTTCAAGGAAAACTTCTTTTTTGATGCTTGTTGTAGGCTGAGTTTTCCTAAATCAGCTACTGCAATAAGGTTGGGAGTGCTATTATCAGGGACCAGCACTTGAATAAAGGAGTAAGAGTAAGCATAATTAGGCAGCAGGAGAAGTTAAATTGTGCTACAGGCTTAATAATAACTTCTTTGTCCATACACAGCCTGCTGTCCTAGCTACCTGCCAGAGTTGAACACAGATACTTTGAGAAATAGCCTGGCTCCAAGAGGGCACAGTTTCCTCCCAGAGAATGAAAAACTAGATTTCTCAGGCTTAATGAATCTGACTGCAGAGCCTATGGCCCAAGAGAGAAAAGGAAGCACACAGGAGTTCTCAAGGAACTGTGGACTCGGGTGGGGCCCTAGGCTTTTGTTTTGTATACATAATCTCTTGTTCTGAGCAGAATGAGAAGGAGGTAGAGCATAACCCTCTCGAATCAGGAATTTATTCTCAGGATTACACCAGCGCCCCACTGCTCCCCAGTGGTCACTGGCTTCTGCTTGCACATCCTAAAGGCCTTCTTTTCTCACAGTGATGTCTACAATCTTCAGTTTAAAGCCTCAACTAAAATTTGGTAGTTGGACTCATACACAAATTTTTTCAAATATTTATTATTCAATAGTTTTTGTCTGAGTTTTGTATAACCCAGAACAACCATGGAATTGAAGGTACCTGAGATAGGTGAGGGGAAAGCATACAGTGGCGTTTACTGATAGTTCAAATCTCCCAGGTGGGGCTCAGCATTCTCAGATCCTACAATAGCTTTATTTTCTCTCTAAGGCCTGAGGGGACTACTGACTGAGTCATGTTCACTTATGGTGCAATGGCAAGCAGAAACATGAAATGACACCCAGGATTTGGAGGCAGATTTGTTTACATTGACAGACACTGATTGGAATCATTCTTAGAATATCAGGCCCTGATCTCTGGTGGTCTAGGGCTTATATGAGATGAGCAAGCAGGAAGTACAGAAGCAGAATGGCTTGTCAACTGGGGATTGGTTTATACAATGTGTATAGTAGGGGCCAGCTATGCATCACAGTGTACTTGATTATGTATATAATATGTAGAGCCAGTAGTGTAGGTATTTTCCTATAACTCCTCTAACACCTTTGCCATTTTTGGTAAGGAATGAATTCTTTCTGATCCCCAACTACCAGTGCTCTTCTCTGCCAGCCGTCACTCCACTTGCTGGCCTCAGACTAGATGAAGTATGATGAAAAGGCCAGAAAGAACAAGGAGAGGTAAGGCAGGACATGAGGGTAAGAATGAGCTGGGTCTCTTTAATCACTGATTAGCTTTGTGGCTTTGGGTCTGTGTGAGATTCAGCTTCCTCATTTGTAAAAGTAAAATAAAGATAGAGTCATGATAATAGGGCCATTATAAATATTAAAGGATATGTATACAAAGGGCTTCAGATGGTCTCTGGCAAGTCTTAAACCTTCAGTAAATATTGTTTTCCTGTGCTCAAAGATCTTATAGCTGAATAGAGAAATCAAGATGCAAAAATTACATGAACCTCAAAAGGTAATTTTTTTAAGACTACGTATGTAACTATAAAGTAAGGGGCTAGAATGGTACCCATCAAATTCATAACAATACTTTTTCTGGGGAAAAGGCAATGGAATTGATATATGAAAAGGAATTGTAACATTATTCATATGCTTTAGTTTTTTAAACATCTGAACCCATATTTAGAAAAATATATGTGGTGTTGTGTGAATGTTTTATATCCAAATGTTTTAGTCCTACTCTGTGTGGGACCCAACAGGAGAAGCAGAGGCCAGGGGTGAGTGCCAACTTACCTCCTGAACCTGGTCAGTGTTCAACATACCTGTCTGCAACCCTTGAATGTTACGTGAGTTCATGGTCTACTGTGGAGCTCAGGATATAGAGTTAGAGTTCATCAGTATGTATCAACTTGGATCCATAGTTTGAAAATATTTTAATAACACAACTTAGATACAATTCACATATCATGAAATCAGTGTTTTTAAGTGTACTTGAATATGTATATAATATGTAGAGCCAGTAGTGTAGGTATTTTCCTATAACTCCTCTAACACCTTTGCCAGTTTTGGTAATACTTATTGATATAGACTTTCTATACCCAACTTTAGCACCCTGGATTCAGCCATCACCTAGCAACTCAGGGTTACAGGGTGAAGTGGAATATAATACCCCAACTCCTTGCATCCCTGCCCGGGACAACTCTGTACTGCTATTTTCAGATATTCTATGGAACTGAACAAAGCTTAGGACTTGGCTCATTTTGCTCCCTAACTTGGCTGCTTTTCTCTCCTGTTCCCACATCTCATTCCCCAACTGCTTTTTGTGAAGACTCTAGTTGATGCCTGTTACAAAAGTCATTCTCTCTGGGTATGTTTGTAGGAAGTCCACGCTGAGACAGCATGTGGCCCATAGCCATTTCTTCTCAGTGTGGACCAGGAGAGACTCGTGGCTAAATCTCATGCCAGTTTTTGTTAGTATAGATTCCTGAGTCTTATTTAGATATAATTAGAATCTCTAGGAGGAGAACTCAGAAACTAGCATTTTGATCAAAGCTAATTTCCTATCTCAAGATTCTTCTGCACCCTAGAGTATCAGAACCAAGTGTTTGCAAATGTTCTTTTCCAAATGAGGATTTTACCACGCCACATTAGAGGTTTAAAAACAAAAGCCCAGAGAGAACTTGGAAGCCCACATGAGCAATTTCCCCATCCAGTCTTTCTTGGTGCGCACACCTGCTGCTTCCTATAGGATGCGGGATTGAAAAGAGGAAGTTGAAAAATTGACCTACAAAGCATATTTGTGTTAAAACTGCAAATTAGAAAGGAAGGTGGCCTACTTAATTTTGGGCTAGTTAACACTACTGAGTGCTGTGTAGCTATAAATTTCTCCTAATTCCTGTAGGATAGAAGCCAGATTTGGTTTGGTTATCTATAGCTTCTCAAATAACCTATATAACTCAGAAGTTCACTTTACTATTCTTGGATCTGGTGTGGGGCTGACTGGTCCAAGAGAAGCCCTTCCTCTTTACTAAAGGTCAGTCCAGCAATTGGCTTGCAATATGCTTCTGGTTAGTGAAACATTAGAAGTGTTTTACTGGAAATATCTGGGAGCATTCTTCCTTTCCCTTTCAAAGTGTTCCGAAGCAGTTCTCCTTTTCTCCGGTTGCTTATGAACAAAAAGACATGTAGTTCTTGGTGCCAGTAGAAGCCTCCCTATGGCCAAGAGGAAAGGAAGTTTCAGGATGCAGTTGATTCTTGACAGCATGGCAGAGTCATGGGAAGAACTTGGATCATCAGTATAACATGAGTCTACTTACGTCAATGAAAAGGAATCCCATCCTCCATTTGGGCTTCCTATTCCATAAGCTATGGATTTCCAAAGTGTTCAGTCCAGTTTGAGTTGCTTTCCTGCTGAATTTAAAACACCCAGTCTGATGTACTTTGACACTGAAAATAAATAACCTCCAAAAGTTAAACTGTAGAATGAAGTATTTTAAGTGCTGCTGAAAGGCATTCTTTCACAAAGCCAGTGACCAGCTTCCACTCTCACTCCCACTCCCACTCAGGGATACATCAATGCTAAAGGTACATACTGCTCCATTCAGAATGCATCAGGCTTTCTGCAAGGTCACATGTGCTCAAGCAGTGCTGGAGTCGACAGTCCCTGTGTGACTAGTAGCATAGCCACTCTGCTGTAGCCTGGGCATGCAGTCTTGGGCTTGCTGTTGATTTCCATAGTACAATCTGCTCTGGACTTCGCCCTGCTGTCCCAATAGGAAGGGTAGGGCAGTGACCACTGTGTTGAGTAGTTCTTTCATTTATAGTTATGCTGAGTTTGCAGGAAGCCAGCTGGAAAACAAGTGAAACATTGTTGCTTGGGAAACCAGAGTCTGCTTAGAACTTGAGAAGCATTGAGTTTTTGATGCTTCACAAAGAACTGAACATCATCTGAGAGCAGAGCCACCAGCGTAACTCTGCCTTTCCAGGTTAGCAGGCCGAACTTCAGAGCCAAGAACCACTGTTGACTTTTTACTTTGTCTAAATAATTGCAAATTTACTGTAGGAAAAAAAATGCAGTTTCTTCTCAGAAAGTTAGATCTTCCCTGTAATAGACTACGTGTGACAGACAGTAACTGGAAGTAAGAAATTCTTAGGAGCTTCAGACAGCTTTGTGCCATGCTCCTCTCTTTTATACCCTCACAGAGAGCCTACTTTTTGGGCCTGGAGGTGTTAAGATTATACACCACTGAGGAACTACCAGTTTTTGCCTGAGGTAACAGCATGTTGGGAAGAGAGCTGAATCTGAAGAACAGTGTGATGGTTTAGAGGTAAAATGTCCTCCCAAAGTCTTGTGTTTGAAAGGTGATGGGATCATATCATGCTTGCACCATGCATCAGTGGATTCATCCATTGATGAGCTCAACAGCTCAATGTGCTGTTAGGTGGTGGGGCTTGGTAGGCAGTGGGTCACTGCAGGGAATTTGGAAGGGTGTATTCTTGTTCCTGGTCCCTCCCTTCTCTCTGTGTCTCCTGATCACCATGGGGTGAGCAGCTTTTCTCGGCAATGACCTTGTGAAATTCTCAAACCAATGGCCAATTAGACCTCTCCAAACTTTAAATTGTGGGTATTGGATATTTTGTCTCAGAAAAAGGAAATCTGACTACTACTATTAGAATATTAGTAGGTTTAATATATCAAAAACTGTGCAATTCTGGATGAACATTAGAAACATTTAGATGAAATTTAAAAAGGGATCCAAGTCAAGATTGTTGGTTGTCAATGATAGAAACACAACACAAACTAGCTTTGACCAAGAGGGAATTCGTTAGGTCATAAAATCTAAGAAAAAAAAACATACAAACTGAGGAGAGGGAGCCAGGGAGTGGAGACTAAAGAGGCTTTTCCTCCTGTATCTCTCCTTTTTGTGTGTTTCTTGACACATCTTTCTTGGCATTTTTTTTCTCTTACTGCAGGTAATTTTTGACCAAATGAATATAAAGACAGAACACAGTAGAGTCTGAGCTGCAGTTAATTGCTTCAATCACTTTTTCCCAATTCCAAAATAATTCATGGAGAAGAAATCTGCTTTTTTAGATCAGATGCCTGGAAGCATGCCAGCTAGCTAAGGGAAGCCAGGGACCCCACATGATCATGGCTATGTGAAAAACATTTCCAGAGAAAGGAAGCATTTAGGCAGCAATCCTTGAAGAGCTCACTCAACAGAACCTCAGTCAAAAGGGTGAATCAGTCCACACACCAAAGCTGCACGACGCTATGAGGATTACCTGGTCCAAGTAACCAGAAATTGAGCCAACAAGGAGACTTATATTAGAGAGACAACCAGTGAGAAAGAGAGGAGAAACTAGTATCTAGATCTCTTAGCATTACAATTTTTGATTTCTCTCTCTATATTAGAAACAGCAAAGGAACATTTGAGAGTGTTGTTCTTTTCATACACTCTCAATTTTCTTTTGTCAACTTCTTACAATCCCCATGCATATAGGCCTTTGTAAACTATGGTACTTGGTACTGCTCTTTGAACAGGAGTTGAAAATCTCTTCTTCCCATCTGTTAGAATAGAGAAGGATTTAGGGCTGACTCACTGGAGGCAAACCTTACGCTCAGTGCTTCACACTTGTCGTCCTTTTTATTCCCACATCACACAAGGAATAATAATGTATTATTCCCTTAATAGTTCACAGAGTTGCTAATTCTTTCACGTCACCTGTAGCAAAGCTCACTGTGCTAATAAAACAGTCCTTCTGCCAACCGTCCTTCCCCTGAAATAATCATATTATATAATCATATACCTGAAACTCTTCCCATAAAATCGCCTGCAGTATTTTCAGAACTGTATCGTAAAGATGAATTTGTGCTATGAATGTGACATTCAATTTATATGTTTTCAAGTGGCTGTCCAAGTGTAAGAAAGCTTTTCTAGTGTTTAATAGAGCCATTTGTCTCTAGATATAAGGACTAATACAATGTGACCTGTTTGGGCTTGGGAGTTCTGTCTTTCGTTCTTTGGCATGAACACCTAGTAAACAAACAAATAAAACTGAATATCACAGATGGCCTCTTTTCTCATGGAGATGGATCTCTAGGGAAATGTAGAAAGGAGCCAGCATCAATTTTCATTGTCTTAGATTTCAGGTCTAGAACATTACTTTCTGTGTGATTCCGGATCTGTTTGTAGGAACTTTTTAAAACAAAGAATGTCTGAAAATTAGATTTAGGAGAAATCTTGATCAGGATAAAAGCTCTACCCTAGTATTGTTATAAAAATTGCTGCTGCTGTTATTATTATTGCTTCAATTCTTTGTGGAAATTTTGCAAAATGGCTTAGAGTCATTTTATACAAAGAAACAAGAGCTAACTATTGTTAAATAGCAGTCAAAAATTGCTGACAATTTAAGAAAGACTCCTCTTGATGAGGAAGTAAATAGCCAAAGTAATAACAAGGCTAATTATAGAAATCTAGGAAGTGATAATATTACATACATCATAATGGTAGTTAACGCTACATAGTGCTTGCTATATCCTAAGTGGTTCATATCACTTAATTCCTTTATGTTTTAACTGCCAGAGACAGGTATTACAATTCCTCTGATTTACAAGTGAGGAAATTAAGGCATAGAGGATTACTTAGGTGATTTGGCTAGCTATGCCTGCCTTTTTTTTTAAGAGAAAAAAACTACCCAAATTCAAAAAGGAATGAAAGAGACCAAACAACAACAATGAAATCCAAGTGACCAAAAAAACAATGGTGAAATGGGATTTCAAAACAAGATGATAGAAATTTAGCAATGGTTGTTATATTTGCATATTGTTACCTTCAAAATAGTTGCTCTGCTTACCAGATACAGGCATACAAAATTAATCAAACAGTATGATTTCTTTTTTTTTAATTTAAAGAGGAAAAAAACCAAAACAAAATAAAACAGAATAAAGAGTAGTGACAATACAGTATTTCAAGGAAAAAAGGAGGAGTACATCAGCAATAAAACCTAAGAAATTATTACTTGACTAATTACATACTGACTTCTTTGAAATAGTTGTTCTAATTACAAAGTTAAAACATGTAAAGTAGACATTCAATCAGTGAGACTGTTAACAGTTCTGCTCCACGATCTGACAAAAACAACAATATGGTCATCCATCTTACCCACTCAAATATACATGCAATTATATCAA